>CM037646.1:14775721-15046902 GCA_015227895.2 Colaptes auratus
CTCTGCCAGTCATCTACTACCCAAGTCCTACTACTTCAGGAAGGTGACTGCTCAAGCATGCATAATTCACAGGCTATCCTTGTTTATCATCTTCAACATCACCCAGCACATCCCTCCCTCCCATGTGGAAATTCTTTCAGAGTCAATCTCTAAGAGCAGGCATGAAGAAAAGAAAGAAAAAAGCCCCAATAGCAGCATCCTAAACCCCATAATGTCTTCTGCCCAAGTGTCCATACAGGATGCTAGCAGGAACAGAATATGTGGAAACAGCAGGATGCCAGTTGCCCTTGTTTTGTCATTTGTTGGCTTGAGGTATCTCCCAGCACAAGCTCAGGGCTTATCCTCAATTATTGGAGGTGGTGTAGAAACAACTTAGGCTGCACTGATGGAACCATTCCAGGTCTACCTGTCTGGGGCTCTGAGCAGTCCCAGACTGGTTTCAGCATCAGAAGATGCAACTCCAGCTTCTCACCCTCACCACAGCTGTAAGGATCTCTCACCTTCTCAAGGGAGAGGGCTTGGTGAGTACTGGAGTCTCCCCATGAAGCCATCTGCATTCCCAAAGGCTGATGAAGTGGGAAAGAAACTCAGTCAGCTGGGATGGAAAGAAGAACCACACCAAGGAACAGAGACACAAACCAAGAGCTACCCCAAGCCCTGATGGCAATGACAGCACCACTGGCACCACTGATGCTGGGGGCAGGCACTGGGGAAGTCCCAAGCTGGACTCAGCAGCAGATGGGAACCAGATTCAGGAGCTGGATTCTGGAACTGGATTTAGGAACACAGAGATTGGGGATGGAAGGCAGAAAGGACATAGTCCTCCTGGGACAGTGGCCAGGGAAGAAGAGCCTTGACCCTGGGCATCCCTCAGTTTGCTCGTGAAGATGCCATCCGTGGGATGCAATCCCTTGTTGGGCCATTGAGGGTCAGCTGTCCTGACCACTCCTCCTCACATGTGTCACCTCTGCCTTCCTGCCCCTCAAGGTGGGACACAAGTTGTGGCAGTGCTTATAGTCTGTAGAGGATACCAAGACTCAGGCAGAGCCTTCCTGCAGCCCCGCCCTTGTCAGGAGCTCTCCCCATTAGCTTATCCTTGCTAGAATCAGCCCCTGGCTGGCAGCCCTGCCCTGAAATCCATAAGATGCCTCTGTGAGCATGGACTGATCTGGGAACTCACGGCACTGACCAGAATTAGCTGTGCTCTAGCTTCAGACCAGAGCACTGCTAAAGTGCAAGACAGTCTAGAAGCACTGAGGGAAAGCAAAACAGTGTTTAAGAGAATTGTGTAAATTCTCCTTTGCTCTCTTGCAGTAACTTTGTTTTACTTTACAGAATAAATAAGATGGGGCCTTTGCTGTAGGGCTGTGAGCCACAGGGGATATTTCACAGTAAATCAACATTTACTTCCTTGAGTTAGAGAGAGAAATTTGTGGCCCTGAAGCGTTCTGAAGAAATGGATGGGAATAAAGAGCACCATGGGGCTGGAAGGATTGTGCAGAAATGTTCTTACAGCAAGCAGGGAGCAATGAGGAGAGTGTTCCACACAGTGATGTGTGGGTTGAAGATCATTTGGGGGTTAAATTGCTCAGCATAATATAGAAGGAACAGGCTGCCTGAGTGAGATGGTAGAGTCACCATCCCTGGAGGTGTTCAAGAAACCTGTGGACGTGGCACTTTGGCACACTGTTTGATGGCCACAGTGGTGCTAGGTTGATAGTTGAACTTGGTGATCTTAGAGGTCTCCTCCAACCACAATGATTCTGTGATTCCTTCTAGTTCTCAGTGGCTTTGAGGGGAAATTCTATCAGCAGTTGATTTTGTAAAGAGAGCAGGAAAACTCTCACAAAACTGGAATTTGGAGGAGCTGAGGTTTATGACACAAAATAGCAACAAAATGTGCCAAGTAAAAGCTGCAGCTACATGTTGTAAATATGTAAAGTCCCTGTGAGAATGAGATCTGTTGTGGGTGATTTTAGATAGTACTTTCTGGGAGGATGGCAAGAGAGAAAAATGTTGATTAACTCTTCTGGACTCCCCAGTACAAGAGACAGGGAACTACTGCAGAGTCCAGTGGGGGCTCTGAGGATGCTGAGAGGCGTGGAGCATCTCTGTGAGGGGGAAAGGCTGACAGCCCTGGGGCTCTTGAGCCTGGAGAAGAGCAGCCTGAGAGGAGATCTACTTAATGCTTAGTAAGAGCTAAAGGACCTGTGGTGGACAAGAGGATGGGGCCAGATGCTTGTCAGTGGTGCTCAGTGACAGGACAAGGAGCAACAGGTGCAAAGTGGAACCCAGGAGGTTCCATCTGAAGAGAAGGAGAAACTTGTTTTGTGTGAGGGTGCTGGAGCCCTGGAGTACAGTGCCCAGAAAGGTTGTGGAGTCATCTCTGCTTGAGAGATTCCAAACCCAGCTGGATATTCTGATCCTGAGCAAGCTCTGGTAGGTGCCCCTGCTTTAGCAGGGTGGTTGGACTGAATGGTCTCCAGAGGTCCCCTCCAGCCTTCACTGTGCTGGGATTCTTTGAAATAACAATATCCCTGTTGAAGCTTTTTCATGTAACTCTTATTTTCCCTGTATTAAAGCTTTGACTGCCTTGTGATTTCAGCTGCATGGTGAACCCTGTCAGCTTTGTTCCCCCCTTCCTCCACCCAAGATTTAATTTCCCCTCTTATCTGCTCTCCCACCAGCAGAACAGGAGCTGGGAGGAGGCTGGGACAGGGACTGCAGCAAGACAGCTGTTGCCTAGAGCTGCTGAGCCATTGCTCTTGTGGCTATGACATCACCAAGTGCCTATGGACTTTACAATCCACAGGAGGCCCAGCTGATTGTCACTTTAACTTGTCTATTTTAAGACCAAAAAATGGAATTGCTAGGACAGAGGTGCTTTGTGTCCCCTTGCTGCAGCAGCACATGGGGAGAGAGCTTTTTCTGTGAATGTTCCTCTTGTTTCCTGCAGCAAAGCTGCAGGAGATCCCAGCTACATTAACTCACTGCTGCTTCTCATCCTTCCATCACTCAGTTGCCCCTGGGCTGCCTGAGCTATGAGTGCTTATTTTTATTCAACTACAGCTTTAAAAACAACATATCCAGCTGTTCCCACCCTGCTCACAGTGACAAAGAGCCACACTGAGATGCTTTGGATGGCTGAGGTTGCGGCTGTCCCAGACCCAGCTTGTTCCCGTGGAAGGGGAATTGCCACCAAATACAGTGCTAGAAGATCCCTTCAGCAAACAGCTTAAAGGGTTTGTTATCACATGAAAATGTAAAGCATTACTGTCTGATCTGGAATCCCAGCATGGTAGGGTTGGAAGGATCCTCTGGAGATCATCTAGTCCACCCCCCTTGCTAATGCAGGGTCACCCACAGCAGTTTGCCCAGGATCACAATGTCCAGCTGGGTTTGGAATCTCTCCAGAGAAGGAAGCTCCACATCCTCTCTGGGCAGCCTGCTGCAGGGCACCAGCACCATCACAATCAAATAAATTTCTCTTGGGTTCCAGTTTGTGCCCATTGCTCCTTGTCCTGTCTTTGGGCACCACTGACAAAAGTCTGGCCCTATTCTCTTATCCCCCATAGGTCCTTTAGCTCTTGCTGAGCACTGAGAAGATGCCCTCTCAGACTGCTCTTCTCCAGGCTCAGCAGATACACATCTCTCAGCCTTTCCTCCTCACAGAGATGCTCCAGGCCCCTCAGCATCTTCAGAGTCTCCAATGAACTCTCTCCAGTTCCTTGTTTCTCTTGACCTGGGGAGCCCAACACTCCACAGATGCCAAGACTCCTTCTCCAGACCCATCAAAATCTCACCTCCTTTGCTGGGAGCAGCAGACACCTGCAGACAGCTAGTTTTCTGTGCCAGCTTGGACATTGTGACAGCCAACAGCTGTGTTCTGCTGCCTTTTTTCATTGCTGGCTGTGAAGCGTGGCTGCTACTTAGAATCTTCAGTGAGCTGCACAGTCTGGAGAAGTTCACTTTGAGGTCAAGTTTCCTGAAATAACACCAAGCTGTGGAAGGCAGAGGAGGATATAATCCTCCTGCCATGGAGAGGGGAGGCTGCATTTGACCTGCTGTAGCTTCTGCATCAGCTACTGAGCATCTGTGAGCATCCTTGTGGGGACTGTCATCGGAGATTTGAACGCCTGCAAAAATGGATGCTGTACCTTCATTGCAAGGGGTTCAGCTTTGTGCTGCAGATCAGCCCCACTTCTCTGCTTTCTAACCAGCCATTTGTCTGCACAGCTTCAAACCAAGGCTGTGGCTGCCCTGGTGCTGAGAAGTAAATAGATGGACACGGAAGGACACATTTGGTGCATGGAGGGTGGCCAGCAGGTCTGCTCTGCCCTAGTGAGGCCACAGGTGGAATCCTGGGTCCACTGCTGGGCTGCCCAGGTCACAAGAGACAGGGAACTACTGGAGAGAGTCCAGTGGAGCTTCTGAAGATAGTGAGAAGCATGTGAGGAGGCTGAGTGACCTGGGGCTGTTGAGCCTGGAGAAGAGCAGCCACACAGAGTATCTTCTCAATGCTCAGTAAGAGCTAAAGGACTTGTGTGGAGCAAGATAAGGGGACAGACTCTTCTCAGTGGTGTCCAGTGAGAGGACAAGGGCCAATAGGTACAAAGTGGAACCCAAGAGGTCCCATCTGAAGAGGAGGAGAAAATTCATTGGCGTGAAGATGCTGGAGCCCTGGAGTACAGTGCCCAAAGAGGCTGTAGAGTCTCCTCTGAAGAGATTCCAAACCCACCTGGACATTGTGATCCTGGGCAAGTTGCTGTGGGCGACCCTGCTTTAGCAGGGGGGTTGGACTGGGTGATCTCCAGAAGTCCCTTCATACTCCTACCATGCTGCGGTTCTGTGTGAAACCCTCATTTTCCATTCCAAATCTCCTTCCCAGCCTAAGTGGTTGGCAGGAAGGAAATAAACATCTCCTAGTGCAAGAGAAAGCCTGGAATTCTCCATTGGGATGGGAGGTGCACTGCTTTGCTCAGGCAGAGTTCAAGGAGGAAGGTAGTGGACACATGTTCGCTTCATCTGCCTCTTGCAAACAACTCCAGGGGCTTCTGCCCTCTCTGGAGGGCTCTCTTCTATTTCGGAGATGGTCTCATATGGTTATATTTTATGCCTTGAAGACAAGGACAATTTTATGTAGAGATGTTGTTCCTCTACACAGAGTTTTGAGCACTTTGGAGATCTGTGGAGCTGTCTCAATGTCTAGCATGAGATTCCCTGTTTACCTTTTTTCAATAATTGCATGAGCTTTGACAGCCTCTCCCTCTTCCTCTGTCAGTACTCTCACCTTCCTTCATGCTTCCTTGTCAGTACCTCTCCTGTCACTGCACATCACTCTTCCATGGGAGAGTGGAGGACTCATCCTCTCTGGGGCGGATAAGGACTAGGAGTGCTTGCTTTTGTTAGCCAGAAATGTGGGATATTTCTATCAGCTTCTGTGGATGCACTCAAATTCTCATGGGTGACCCAGAGCCACACTCATCTGCTCACAGAGCTGAGTCAAACTTAAAATGCTCTTTGAAGTGTGATCCTTCCAGGAAAGCTTGGCTGATGTGGGCTCTCCCTCCTACTTGCTAGTCCCAGGCACCTGCATTGTGTCCTCCTTTGCTAGAAGTCCTTACTTCTGGCCAGCCCTTGGACTGTCTCAGGCTCTGACCTTGCTCTTCACATCAGAAGAAGCAAATGGGAGAAAAATCCCTTTTATTCTGAGATGAAGAAACTGGCTCTGATATTCTGCACAGTTTTGGGCATCCAGGATGATCTCCAGATCCTTCCAACCTCCATCATGCTGGAATTTTCTGTGAAGAAAGGGAGGCTATAAACATCACATGGAGCAACAGGAAATTCTGACTCATTCCCTGCTTGGGGTGGGAGGTGCATGGTTTTGGTCAGGGAGGGGTTGTGGAGGAAGGTGCTGGGGTTGCTTAGCCTGGAGATGAGGGGGCTCAGGGGAGACCTTATTGCTGTCTACAGCTACCCAAAGGGAGGTTGTAGCCAGGTGGGGGTTGGTCTCTTCTCCCAGGCAACCAGTACCAGAACAAGAGGACACAGTCTCAACCTGCACCAGGGGAGGTTTAGGCTGGATGTTAGGAAGAAATTCTTCATAGAGGGAGTGATTGCCCTTTGGAATGGTCTGCCCAGGGAGATGGTGGAGTCACCATCACTGGAGGTGTTTAGGAGGAGACTGGATGGGGTGCTTGGTGCCATGGTTTAGTTGATTAGATGGTGTTGGATGATGGGTTGGACACAATGATCTCAAAGATCTCTTCCAACCTGGTCTGGTCTATTCTATTCTATTCTATTCTATTCTATTCTATTCTATTCTATTCTATTCTATTCTATTCTATTCTATTCTATTCTATCAGATGTTCTGCTTCAGGTGCCTCTTGCTAAAAATAAACCACCACCCCAAACTCTGGCAGATCAAAAGCAGAATTGTAAAATAGAATCACAGAATCACCAAGGTTGGAAGAGACCTCAAAGAACGTTAAGTCCAACCTGTCACCAGAGACCTCATGACTAGACCATGGCACCAAGTGCCACGTCCAATCCCCTCTTGAACACCTCCAGGGATGGTGACTCCACCACCTCCCTGGGCAGCACATTCCAATGGCAAACGAGTCTCTCTGTGAAGAACTTTCTCCTCACCTCCAGCCTAAACTTCCCCTGGTGCAGCTTGGGACTGTGTCCTTTTCTTCTGATGCTGGTTGCCTGGGAGAAGAGACCAACCTCCTCCTGGCTACAAGCACCCTTCAGGTAGTTGTACCCAGCAATAAGGTCTCCCCTGAGCTGCTTTTCTTTCTGGAACTGTCCTCATGGCCTGATTCCAGGGATGTGCTGGATAAGTGCAGGTGAAAAGAATGTGACATCTCAGGGTTGAATGCACGCAGAGCAATGCAGGAGGCAGAGCCTTTGAGCTGTTTTGATACCAGAGTGGTTCTTATGTAGATGTCACAGCAGCCAGGGAAGAATTTCATGTATGAGGAGAATGAATCAAGAGCCTGGCTTTTAGTCACCACAATAAAAACAATCTCACTGAGGTGAACTCCATAGCAAAGGTGGCACAAAAATGGGCTTGAAGGCCTCCTGTACATTGGTGGCAAATAAAAGAAGGGATTTTGGAATTAAAATAGACTGTTACCAGCTGATTTGTTCCTGTGGTAATGGTGATCCTTTTATCAAGCAATAGGACAAGAGGAAATGACCTCGAGTTGCACCAAGGAAGTTTTAGATTGGCTATTAGGGAAAGTTTCTTCACCAAAAGGGTCACAAAAAGTAGTCAGGCATTGGAACAGGCTGCCCAGGGAAGTGGTAGAGTCACAGTCCCTGGGGGTGTGCAAAAAACATGTAGACATGACACTTTGGTACACAGTCTAATGGTCATGGAGGTGTTTGGTTAGTGGCTGGGATTGATCTTGGAGGTCTTTTCCAGACAGAACGATTCTATGGTTCTACTTCAGAAAATAACTTAGAAAAGATGAACTTTTACAATGTGAGTAAAGTGAAGCATTCGTTCCTGGTGCAAACTCTCCTTTGAAATGCTTTGAAGGAACTGGTGATGGGCCAAGAGGATATGGCCTCAAGTTTCTCCAGGGAAGGTTTAGATTGGATATTAGGAACAATTTCTTTCCTGCAAGAGTGGTCAGTGACTGGCACGGGCTGCCCAGGGTGGTAGATGAAGCTTTTGTTTCTGGAACTGTCCTTATGCCCTGATTCCAGTAAAGAACTTTTTCCTATGTCCAATCTAAATCTACCCTGTTCTTGTTTCAAACCATTGCCCCTTGTCCTTTCACCACATACCCTTATAAAAGTCCCTCTCCAGCTTTCATCTGGCCCACTTCATGTAATGGAAAACCCGCAGAAGGTCTTCCTGGAGCCTTCTCATCTCCAGGCTGAATAGCCCCAACTCTTAGCCTGCCTCTTTAGGGGAGGTGCTCCAGCCCTCTGATCATCTTTGTGGCCTCCTCTGGACCTCCTCCAACAGATCCACGTCCTTCTTCTGTTGAAGGACACAGTCTCAAGTTGCACCAAGGGAAGTTTAGGCTGAAGGTGAGGAGGAAGTTCTTCACTGAGAGAGTCATTTGTCATTGGAATGGGCTGCCCAGGGAGGTGGTGGAGTCACCGTCCCTGGAGGTGTTCAAGAGGGGATTGGATGTGGCACTTGATGCCATGGTCTAGTCATGAGGTCTGTGGTGACAGGTTGGACTTGATGATCTCTGAGGTCTCTTCCAACCTTGATGATACTGTGATACTGTGAAAAGGGTCCAGAAAAGAGGACACATCTGAGTCTGGGTATGCTGAAGCATTGCCAAACTTCCATTTGTTCTCTAATGACAGAGAAGACTGCCAGTCTTGGCTCTGCTGCAGGCTCCATTCTCTGTAATTAAAAATCAATTAGTATGTTTAGCAATTAGCTAATTAGCTTCCTAATACTATCATGTTGGATTCATATCCAAACATGCCTCTCAATTGCATGTGTTAGTGATCCCGCAGGTGGGGCATTCGTTGCACATGGACGTTTGTATTCATTGGAGTGCATCAATTTTGCCATGCCTAAGATGCTGCTCTTGGGGACCTCAGAGTAAACAACCAGGAGCATGAACTCTTTCCCAGGAACACAATGCTGCCAGTACTGTAAGTGCAGTAACAGCGTAGTGATTGTACTTGCCTGAGGAACATGCTGGAAGCAGCCCCTGGCTGTGCAAACCTGCTGTGACCTTCAGAAAGTGCCTCTCTGAGCAGAGGCTGAGCTGGGAAGTCACAGCACTGGCCAGAACCAGTTCTGCTCCAGCTCAAACCAGGACATCATGTAGTGTGGTGCCTCGCAGCTGCTCTCTGCAGAGAGCTGATGTTTCATTTCACAGCAGAAGGTTCACCTGAAAAAGAAGGCAGATAATTTAACCAAGGCTGTGTGTCAGGTCACTGGCACAGCTCAACCTCATCTATTCTTCTCAAGTATTTGTTCTTCATTCAATACTTGACTTTTTTCAGTGTAGGATTAAAGCTCTGGATGCTTCAGGAGAAGATTGTCTCTTTCCATTTCCCATCTCCAGTAAGCCTTTTATCCACAACCTCTATTATTTTTAAAGTACCTTGTAGAAATAATGTGGAGAAATGAAAAGGAAGGAGTTGATTCTAAGAAGAATTAATGTTCTGCTGATATGTCTATGAAGGTGCTAAGTGATGCTGGGACCTTGTCTGGGCTGTCATCCCAAACACTGAACAGACTGACCTATAACCTGATGGTTGCATGCTGCTACTTCTTCCCTGGACTATTAGTGACAAGAGATCTCTTGTTCAACATCTTCATCAGTGACCTGGATGAAGTGACACGGTGGACTCTCAGCCACTTTGCTGATGACACAAACCTAATCAGGCTGTGCTGCCACTGAGACCTGGCCAGGCTGGAGAGTTGGGTGAGAGGAACCTCATGAAGTTCAACAAGGGCAAGTGTAGGGTCCTGCACCTAGGAAGGAATAACCCCCTGCACCAGCACAGGTGAGGGATGACCTTCTGGAAAGCAGCTCCACAGAGAATGACCTGGGAGTGCTGGAGGACAGCAAGCTCCCCAAGAGCCAGAAATGTGCCCTCATGGCCAAGAAGGCCAATGGTGTCCTGGGGTGTATGAAGAAGAGTCTGGTCAGCAGGTCAAGAGAGGTTCTTCTCCCATTCTGCTTTGCCCCAGTCAGGCCAGAACTGGAGTCCTGGAACACCTGGAGAGAGTCCACTGGAGGTTACAAGGATGCTGAGAGACCTAGGGCTGGTGAGCTTGGAGAAGAGCAGCCTGAGAGGGGATCTGCTCAATGCTCAGCAAGAGCTAAAGGACCTGTGCAGGACAAGAGGGTGGGGCTAGACTCTTGTAACTGGCACCCTGGACAGCGAAAGGGCACTGGGCACAAACTGGAACACGGGATGTTCCATATGAACATGATGAGAAACCTGATTGATGTGAGGTTTCTGGAGCCCTGGAGGAGGCTGCCTGTAGAGGCTGTGAAGTCTTCTCTGGAGAGATTCCAAAGCTACCTGACCATTGTGATCCTGGGCAAGCTGCTGTGGGTGCCCCTGCTTTAGCAGTGGGGTTGGACTGGATGATCTCCATAGGTCCACTCCAACCCCCACCATGCTGGGATTATATAAAGCCTAAATTTTTGCAGGAATTTCCTTTATTGGGGGTGGGGAGACGCTGAATGGCTGCTCAGCTGTCCAGGATGAGGTGTGACATCTGAGGCTCAAATGTGCAACTTGGATAAGAAAATGGGAGCTTCCAGCTTTGATTCTGAGCACCACGATGAACCGGATGAGATCTTAGAGGTAAAAGGCAGCTTATGAGCATGACCGTGAAATACAAAGGTCACACACTGCAGGAGGCCTGTGGAAGGATGTCAGTGCAGAAAATGGAAGAAAAGCCAGCCTGTTTCTCAAAGATGAATGGAAAAAACCCACCAGTGACCTTCGATAGGGTGAAGTCTGATATATTCAGAACTGGTATGTGAGCTCCTTTAGAACACAAGACCAGATGAAAAAAAAGGAAGCTTGAAGGGTGGCAGTCTTTTAAAATGCTATTTAGGGGCACAGGCACAAACTCTGATAGTGCAGAGGAGTAATAAGAAGGGTGGTGAGACTCCATGGTGGCTAAATCATGAGCTGTTTTATTGACTCTAAGCAAAAGGAAACTGGAGAAAGCAGAGAGTGGCTCAGCTGTCTGAAAAACATTGTTGGAGAGGACTACAAGCATAGAGAAGGAAGCAGAAAGACAAAAGCATGAACCAAAGGTCAAGTAGAAAGGCACAGAGAAGTGCAGCTGCATTAGCTGTAAGAGGCTCAGGAAAATTCTGGTTCATGAGTGCATGAATGCAGAGGTGGGTACAAGGTCCTGCACCTGGGTCAGGGCAACCTGTGGTATCAACTCAGGCTGGGGGATGAAGGGTTGCAGAGCAGTCCTGTGGAAAAGGACTTGGGGGTGTTTGTGGGTGAAAATCTGGAGATGAGCTGGCACTGTGTGCTCACAGCCCAGAGCCAGCCGTGTCCTGGGCTGATCCCCAGCAGCATGGACAGCAAGGGCAGGGAGGGGAGTCTGCCCCTCTGCTCCGCTCTGCTGAGACCCCACCTGCAGTGCTGGGGCCACCTCTGGAATCCTCAGCACACCAGAGACATGGACCTGTGGAGCAGAGCCAGAGGAAGCCACAGCAATGATGGGAGGGCTGGAAGCCCTCTGCTGTGAGTCCAGGCTGAGAGAGTTGGGGTTGTTAAACCTGGAGAAGAGAAGGCTCCATGGTGGCTGTTCAGTACTTAAAAAGGACAGTCAGGGAGCTAGGGACAGACTTTTTAGCAGGGCCCATTGTGACAAGACAAGGAGTGATCATCTGAAGTAAAAGAGGGAGATTCATACAGGAGAGAAGGCAGAAGTGGTTGACCCTGAGGATGAGGAGACCTCTCTGAGGTTGCCCAGAGCAGTGGTAGATGCCCCATCTCTGGAACCATTCCGGATCAGGTTGTCTGGGGCTCTGAGCAGCCTGCTCTAGTTGCAGATGTCCCTTTTGACTGTGGAGACCTGGGGCTGTTTAGCCTCAGAGGGCATCTTCTCAATGCTCAATAAGAGCTAAAGGGTGGGGGACAAGAGGATGGAGCCAGATTCTTGCCTGTGATGCCCAGTGACAGGACAAGGGGGAGCAGGTGCAAACTGGAACCCAGGAGGTTTCATCTGACACTAAGGAGGGTGAAGGTGCTGGAGCCCTGGAGCAGGCTGCCCGGAGAGTTTGTGGAGTCTCCCTACTAGCATAGAATTGTTTCAATTCTGGCAAAGAGCAGTGGGAATTCCAGTGAGTTTACAGACTCTATAGCATTTCCCCCCTTCTCCACATTAATAAGATCCCTTCAGAAAGAATCAGAATCCTATGTGCATGTAAGACATATAAATACCTGTTCATGGAGGGAGACATTGCAATCCTTGGCAACCTGCTGTGGGTGACCCTGATTTAGCAGGGGCACTGGACTGGATGACCTTCATAGTTCCATTCCAACCCCCACCAGGCTGGGATTGTGTGATTCACAGACTCACAGATTGCATCTGGTTGGAAGGGACCCTCAAGGGTCATCTTGTCCAACCCCCCTGCAGTCAGCAGGTACACCTCCAATTAGATCAGATAGCTCAGGCTCACATTCAGTCAGATCCTGAAGGTCTCAAGGGATGAGGCCTCAACCACATCTCTGGACAGCCTGTTCCAGTATTTCATTGTAAAGAACTTCCTCCTGGTGTCCAACCTAAATCTACCTCAATCTGGCTGTTCAGTCTGGAGAAGAGAAGGCTCCGAGGTGACCTCATTGTGGCCTTCCAGTGTCTGAAGGGGGCCTACAAGAAGGCTGGGGAGGGACTTCTCAGGCTAGGAGGTAGTGATAGGACTAGGGGGAATGGAATGAAGCTGGAGGTGGGGAGATTCAGGCTGGAGGTGAGGAGGAAGTTCTTCCCCATGAGAGTGGTGAAGCCCTGGAATGGGTTGTCCAGGGAGGTGGTTGGGGGGCCCCGTCCCTGGAGTTGTTTAAGCCCAGGCTGGATGAGGCTCTGGCCAGCCTGATGTAGTGTGGGGTGTCCCTGCTCATGGCAGGGGGGTTGGAACTAGATGATCCTTGTGATCCCTTCCAACCCTGACTGATACTATGATTCTGTGATACCCTGCTCCAGTTTAAAGCAGCTGCCCCTCATCCTGTCACCACAAGCCCTTCTAAGCAGTCCCTCCCCAGCCTTCCTGTAGGTCCCCTTCAGATACTGAAATGCTTCTCTAATGTGTCCCCAGAGCCTTCTCTTCTCCAGGCTGATATCACTGGTGACATCACAGAACAATTCATCATGTAGCCTCTTTTATCCTGCATCACACAAACAGATCTAGCACCTTGCAGTTGTGCCAGTTACATGCCCAAGATATTTTATGCTCTGTAAATCCTCCTTTTTCTGACCCGGGCACAGAAATAAGATGCTGAGGGAGTAAACACCTCGTAACCAGGCATTGCCTCACTTCTCATTTGTTCTGGTGTGAAGGTTTCTGATTTCACAGCAGCATTTGCAGTGAGCTGTGCTTTCACAAATAGGAAATGAAATCAGATGGGGATGTAAAACTACGGAGGAGAACAGGCAGCCCTAATGGTTCTTTATCGCTTATTTCATCTGCTGTTGCATTTTGCCATCGTCTGGTGCTTAGTGAAGTGGATGATTTATTCATAGAAGACACTGTCACAGCCAAAAGGGTTGTACAATAAACCACTGACAAGACCTATGCCAAAAGCCATTAGGGGGAAGAGAACAATCATCTAGACACAAAGTATTTACAGAGCGAGTTGGGGTTTAATTTAAAATCCTTTACCAAGGCTTGATGATAATTACATCACATTCTCAATCAGCCAAGGCTGACAGACAGCTGGGGTTTGCCCCACCAGTACTCAAATAAAACAACAACCAAAAAATCTGTAATAATTGAAATCTACCCTGAAGAAGTCACGATGAATTAGTGTCATTGTGAGGTCGTTGAAGCGCTCATCTGTGCTGCTGAGAGCCAGATTCTCCTCGCTTAGTATTAGTGCCAGGCTGGCAGAGGAGTTGGCATGACAGGAATGGGCAACCAGATGATCAGGTCCAGTCAGCGTGGGGTCGTGAAGGGCAGGTCCTGCTTGATGAACCTGAGCTCCTCCTTCATCGAGGTGACCTGATTAATGGGTGAGGGATGTGATGTTGTTTACCTGGACTTTACTAAAGCCTTTAGAACAGAACAGCGGAATGGAATGGAATGGAATGGAATGGAATGGAATGGAATGGAATGAATGGAATGGAATGGAATGGAATGGAATGGAATGGAATAGAATAGAATAGAATAGAATAGAATAGAATAGAATAGAATAGACCAGACCAGACCAGACCAGACCAGTTTGGGAGAGACCTTTGAGCTCATCGCATTCAACCTCTCATCCAACACTACCTAATCGACTAAACCATGGCACCAAGCACCCTATCATGTCTCCTCCTGAACACCTCCAATGATGGTGACTCCACCACCTCCCCAGGCAGCACATTCCAATGGGCAATCACTCCCTCTGTGTAGAATTTCTTCCTAGCCTCCAGCCCAAACCTCCTCTTTGACACAGTTTCCCACAGCATCCTGCTGGAGAAATTGGCTCTTCATGGCTTGGATGGGTAGATGCTTCACTGGGATAAAAAATGGCTGATGGCTGGCCCCAAAAAGTGGTGGGTAATGGAGTGAACTCCAGTTGGTGTCTAGTCACAAGTGGTGTTCTCCAGGGCTCAATGCTGGGACCAATTCTCTTTAATGTCTTTATTAATGATCTGTGTGAGGTGATTGAGGCATCCCCAGCACATTTTGTAGATGACATTAAGCTGGGTGAGAGTGTTGATGTGCTGGAGGGTCAGGAGGCTTTGCAGAGTGTTGATGTGCTGGAGGGTCAGGAGCCTCTGCAGAGGGACTTGGACAGACTGAATCAACGGGCTGATGCCAATGGGAAGCGGTTCAACAAGGCCAAGTGCTGGGTCCTGCATTTGGGTCACAACAACCACATGAATGCTCCAGGCTTGGGTCAGAGTGGCTGGAAGGTTGTCCAGACATAAAAGGACCTTGGGATGCTGGTTGACAGAACGGCTGAAGATGAGCCAGTGTGTGCCCAGGTGGCCAAGAAGGCCACCAGCATCCTAGCCTGCATCAGAAATAGTGTGGCCAGCAGGACCAGAGCAGTGATTATACCCTCTGTACTGCACACTGGTGAGGCCACACATTGAGTACTGGGTTCAGATTTGGGCACCTCATTCCAAGGACACTGAGGGGCTGGAGCAGGTCCAGAGAAGGGCAACAAAGCTGGTGAAGGGTCTGGAGAACAGGTCTGGTGAGCAGCATATGAGGGAACTGGGGTTGTTTAGCATGGACAAAATGAGGCTAAGGGGAGACCTCATTGCTCTCTACAACTCTCTGAGAGGAGTTTGGAGCCAGGTGGGGATTGGTGTCTTCTCCCTAAGTATCAGGTGACATCAACCACTAGGTTATTTCAAAGCAACTAGAAGGGACAGAGTCCTGGGACACTGGCCAGGTAAGAAGAGGCTTGATCTTGGGGATCCCTCAGCTTGCTCCTGAAGATGCCATCCATGGGATGCAATTTCTTGCTGCGCAGTTGAGGGTCATCTGTTCCAGCTACTCCTCCCTGCAGCTGTCACCTCTGCCTTCCTGTGCCCCCCTGGTGGGGCACAAGCTGTGGCAGTGCCCTTGGTCTGTAGAAGAGTACATCTCAGGCAGAGCCTTTCTGCAGCCCAGCCCTTGGCAGGAGCTCTCCCCAGCAGCTTCTCCCCACTAGAAGCAGCCCCTGGCTGTGCAAACCTGACATGAATTTCAGAAAGTGCCTCAGACTGAGCTGGGAACTCACAGCACTGACCAGAATCAGTTCTGTTCCAGCTCACAGCAGTCCCTGCTCCTCTGACTCTGGGGTGATGCAGTGCAGCAGCAGGTTCTGGCCAAGCAGGTATTTGCAGTTGCAGGTTTTTGACGACTGAGAGCAGCAGATCCATTGCTCAGTGTCTGCTCTCAGGAGCCCCACAGAAGAGCGTGAAAACAGGGGCTCTCACTGATATTTGCATTCTCTGGGACTTTGTTCTTCTTCCCTTTCCCTGTGATCTCAGATGTTGCAGAGCTGTGAGGAATTGTTAAGGACTTGGTAAGAGCAGGTTCTGGTTTCTTTGTGATGTAGAATGAAAGCAGGAAGAGGAAAAATCAGATTGTCAGTTCAAACCCTTTAATTAACAGTCAGCTAATGAAATTAATCCTCTTTGCAAGTAAAAATACATCTGGAGGTCTACCTCTGAAGGGGTTGGATGTTGTGGTCATGGTCCCTTCTTGGAAGGTCTAAGGTTACTTCTATTGTAAATTGTAATGTCCTTCTCCAGAGAGTTGAAATAGCTTTTATTCTTCCCAGCAGCTCTGCAGGGGAGCTCATGTCCCTTCAACAGGGTTTGGAGCATGTGCAGCAACTTGGATCATACCTCCTGTGCATCTGATGTCCTCTGTGTCTAGGGGCCTGGCCAGGCTGAGGCCAATGGGATGAGTTTCAAAAAGGCCAAGTGCTGGGTCCTGCACTTGGGTCACAGCAGCCACATGAATGCCCCAGGCTCGGGACAGAGGGGCTGGCAACTGACCATCAGAAAAGGATCTGATGGTGGTGGTTGACGGCAGCTGAGTATGAGCCAGTGTGTGCCCAGGTGGCCGAGAAGGCCACCAGCATCCTAGCCTGTGTCAGAAACAGCATGGCCAGCAGGAGCAGGGCAGGGCTTGTGTCCCTGTAATCAGCACTGGTGAGTCCACACCTTGACTGCTGGGTTCAGTTTTGAGCTCCTCTCTCCAAAAAGGTCATTGAGGTGCTGGAGCAGGTCCACAGAAGGGTAACCAAGCTGGTGAAGAGTCTGGAGAAGAGGTCTGTGAGGAGCAGCTGAGGGACTGGAGCCTGGAGAAAATGAAGCTGCGAGGAGACCTTCTGGCTCTCTACAACTCCCTGGTAGGAGGTTGGAGTGAGGTGGGGGTTGGTCTCCTCTCCCAAGAAACAAGTGATAGGACTAGGGGAAATGGCCTCAAGTTGTCCCAGGAGAAGTTTAGATTGGACATGAGGGAAAATTTCATCCCCAAATGGTTTGTCAAGTGCTGGCTCAGGGCAGTGGTGGAATCCCCATCCCTGGAAGGGTTTCAAAGTGATGGAGTGGAGATGTGGCGCTGAGGCATATGGTTTAGTGCTGACTTGGCAGTGCTGGGTCAGTTATTGGGCTTGATGTTCTTAAAGTCTAAGCAGTTCCGTGGGGTCTTCCAGCCAAAAGCATGAAAATGCTCCCACTTCTCTAGAAAACCTCCTTCCACCTCCTCCCTGAGGCTGGAGGGCCATCCCACTCTTGTTGGCTTCAGCCTTCCTCCCTCCCTCTTCCCTGTCCCACAGATCCTTCATGCGTCACAGGGCTCAATGCGAGTAAAAGCTGAACAAAGGTCCCCCTCCACCTGCCGAGGGTTGAGAGGTGGAAAAATGCAAAGAAAGAGAAAAAGTTGTGCTGGTTTGAGCCTTAACTGGAGTTTAAGAGCTCAGATGACAGCAAACTGAGAATTCCTCCTGCCCCACTCCCCCCCCACCCTGACCTTTCCCTGGTAAGGAAAAAGGAGAGGGGCAAAAAATAAGGGGTAGGGAAAAGGGATAGAGGTGATTGGAAGGTTTGGAAGTAGAAGTAATAAATTGTTTAACTATATATAGCAATACCAGGGTGGGGGAGTTACAAGGGTGAGGGATAAGACTAAGTCAGAAAATATACAAAACCAAGCCTGGATGCCCTTGTATTTCCTTGCATGTACATGGATTCAGGCCTGTAGAGAACGTCGGAGCAACTTGGAGAGAATGCCAGGCCTGACCATGTGGAAGAATCAGGAAACCAGCTGCAGCTGTTGTCCTTTCAAGCAGGTGAGGCAGGAGAAAAGAGGGCAATGGCACTAGTGTCCTCTTTTTTATAGGCTTGCTGGACAGGGAGAGTAGAATAGATCACCTTTGACCTGGGGGACCCCTCCTCCTGGGAGGGAGAAAGCAAGCCCCTCTCTGTTCACCTGGATCAGGTTTCTTTTATCCCCGGGGGGGGGGGAGGGTGTGGGGGGTGGAGCAAGGCTCTCTCAGCCCTCCACCCAGGATGGGTGCAACCCAACACAACAGTAAATTGTTATTTTCTGACAATAACTGGCACTGCCCAGAGCTGGCAGATTGATAGGGGTGTGGGTTTGGTGGATCTGAAGATGCTGTCACAGCATATCGTAGCTTGTCTGTCTTAAGCTGCTGGCTGTGGGATGGGGTTAGGCTGAAGCTCCAGCCTGTCACCATGGCTGGTGCACCCCAGAGGCCAGGCAAGCCCCAGCCTTTCCCTCATGCTCGTTTCTAAAGCTTAAAATAAATCACAGAATGGTTTGGGTTGCAAAGGACCTTAAAGATCATCTAGTTCCAGCCCCCCTGCCATGGGTGGGGACACCTCCCACTAGACCAGGTTGCTCAAGGTCCCATCCAACCTGGCCTTGAACACCTCCAGGGAGGAGGCATCCACAGCTTCCTTGGGCAACCTGTTCAGTGTGTCGCCACCCTCACTGTAAAGAATGTCTTCCCAATCTGCAGTCTAATTTTCCTCTCTTCCAGCTCAAAGACGTTGCCTTTTGTCCTGTCACTACAAGCCCTTGTAAAAAGTTCCTCCACAGATTTCTTGTAGGCCCCTTTCAGGTACTGGAAGGCTGCTCTAAGGTCTCCCCAGAGCCTTTGGTTCTCTCTGCTGAACAACCCCAAACCCTCAGCCTGTCCCCACAGAGGAGCTGCTCCAGCCCTCTGATCATCTTTGTGGCCTCCTCTGGACTCTCTCCAACAGTTCCATGTCTTTCTTGTGCTAGGAGCTCCAGAACTGGTTTCAGTACTCCTGGTGGGGGTCTCACAAGAGCAGAGTAGGGGGGAGAATCACCTCCCTAATCCTGCTAGTCACTCTTCCCTGTCTCTGCTGATTTGCACATTGATACATGGAATGGTTTGTCCTTTAAGGGACCTTGAAGATCATCTAGTTCCAACTCCCCTGGTATTAGCAGTGACACCCTCCACTAGACCAGATTGCTCAAAGCCTCATCCAACATGGCCTAATGATTTCCACATTGGTTCTGCTGTAGCACTCCCCAACTCCTTCCCAAATTATGTTCAACAACCTACTGCTTTTCATCTGTGAGCATCACACTCGTTAAAGGGCTTGGCTGGAAAGAGTTTTCTCCAGCCACTCTTTTCAACAAGCATTGGATGCTGATAGCTTAAAAAAGCCCTACTTGGAATGTGGCATTAATGTTTGATCTTCATTGAGTTGTCTGACTTCTGCAGACAACGTGGAGACTAATAAAGCTTTTGTTTTTTCTTCCCACAAGGAAAGGAAAAAAAAAAAGAAAAGAAAAAGAGGGAAGCTTGGTTTCTGCTGATGTAAAGTGAATCCTAATGAAGGTGCATGTTAGAGGAGAGGCTGCAGCCGAGCTTTCCACTTGCAACAATTTCCCAGCTCTAAAGAGAGAGGGTGGTGAGGGAAGGAATCTGAGCGTCTTGTCATATATTTGTTCCATGGCTTTCAGGTTTTTTCCTCTGTGTGTGTTTTCAGAATTTCATTTGGAAAGGAAAAATATAGCAGGTTTTGAGGTAATGCTATCATCAAATGACTGATGGGGAAAGGTCTGGAGAACAGGTCGGGTGAGGAGCAGTTGAGGTAGTGGGGATTGTTCAGCCTCGAGAAAAGGAGGCTGAGGGCAGACCTCATTGCTCTCTACAAGTCCCTGAAAGGAGGTTGGGGTGAGGTAGGGGTTGTTCTCCTCTCCCTAGTGTCAGGTGAAAGAATGAGAGGAAATGGCCTGAACTTGTGCCAGGGAAGGTTTGGGTTGGGTATTAGGAACAATTTCTTTCCTGCAAGAGTGGTCAGGCATTGGAGCAGGCTGCCTGGGGAGGTCGTGGAGTCCCCATCCCTGGAGGCGTTCAAGAAACCTGGTACTTCAGGACGTGGTTTGACAGCCATGGTGGAGTTGGGTCGATTGTTGGACTTGAGGATCTTAGAGGCCTTTGCCAAATGAAACAATTCTATGGGTCTATTATTCTATGAAAATGTGTTACTGGATCAAAACCACCAAATCATAGGATCATTTAGGTTGGAAAAGACCTTTATGATCATAGAATCCAACCCTTAACTCAACAATTCCAAGTCACCACAAAACCATGTTCCTAAAATGAAGGTATTCAAGTAAAGAAATAATCCTTTCTCGCAGTAAATGCTTTCCTAGGTGATGGAGAATAAGAGGGTTTTCCTGCAGTTTGGTCAGCAGAAGTTCTTGTCACTGTGGGGTTTCTATACTGAAATACAAACCAGTAAAATACACTACAAAGGCAGAGGAGAATCTTAGAACCACAGAACCATTCTGAGTGGAGAGACATGCAGAGTCATCCAGTCCAACCATTAATCCATCACTGCCAGGTCACCACTATCCTCCAGGGATATGTCCCCCACCACCTCCCTGGGCAGCATTGACAACCCTTTTGAGGAGGAAATAGTTCCTTGTGTCCAACCTAAACCTCCCCTGCTGCAACTTGAAGCTGTTTACTCTCATCCTATTGCTTGTTGGGAGAAGAGACCAACCCCTACCTGGCTCCAACCTCCTTTCAGGGAGTTGCAGAGAGCCAGAAGGTCTCCCTTCGGCCTCCTTTTCTCCAGACTGAACAACGACAGTTCCCTCAGCTGCTCCTCACCAGACCTGTTCTCCAGACCCTTCACCAGCTTCGTTGTCCTTCTCTGGACATGGCCCAGCAACTCAATGTCCTTCTTGGAATGAGTGGTCCAAAACTGAACCCGAGACACAAGGTGTGGGCTCCCCAGTGCTGAGTACACGTGGACAATAACTTCCCTGGTCCTGCTACCCACACTATTCCTTATCTTTGGAAAATTAAGATTTTTGTTTCTTCTTGCACTGAGATTTCAGCTTGACAGCCTATTGCTGCATGCCAACAACTTACTGTGCTTCCTTTCAGGAGGAAAGGCTCATCACCCTGTACATTACCCATGAATGATCCTGAAGAGCAGGACGTCATGTCCGACACCTTCAAAGGAGTGAGGTGAAGGTGGTTGTGGTTGCAACCGGTGGTTGGCTGCTGAGGAATAAGGTGCATCAGGTAAGTTTAAAGAACAACCCTCATTTTCATGAAGGTTTTTTGATGCTATTTTGATATTTTTGATGCTATTTATGAGATTTTTTTTTTTTTATTTTTGATCTACAGCCTTCCTGTTGTGATAATACTGGAAGTGTTGGGCATTTAATTACTTCCTTGCTATAATAAAATTAGCCATCAAATGGGGAGTGGGAAAGGTTTTGGCAGGAGGAGAGGAAGGAGAAAGCAAGTTACTGCCTACTTAGAAAGTAATGATATCAGCAATTTCCACTCTGGTGGAAATGATCTGAGATGGCAAAGTGACTTCTGAGGCATCCTCAGCAAATGTATCTTTCCAAGATGGGACCTTCTCCAGAAAGCATTGTAACCAAATATTTTTTATTATGGGAAGAGTTTTACCATTGGATTGGGAGGAAACCACAAAAAAATCTGCTGCTTCCCAGCAGGAAGATTTGAAGTGTGAAAAATAATGCTGAGCCAATTTGCTGGAAATTTCAATTATTTTTCCTTTGTAGATGATAAAATCAGCCAAGGGTCCTGTTTTAATGCCTCTAAAAGTCAATGAGAGATTTTGCACTAAGTCTCCCAGGGACTGGATCAGTTTGGTTCTTTCCTGCAAAGCCTTTAAGATCTGAGCAATGTGAAAGTCAGATTTAGATACTGGTGAGTGGTAACTGTTGAGCTACAGGAGCCCAGCGTTAATGTTCCACAAGCATTTGGGGGAAGAAGTAAGATATGGCATGAACTAGATGGAGTGGACCATCATGAAGTTCAGCAAGGGTGGTGTTGGGTCCTGCATCTGAGGAGGAATAACCCCCTGAACCAGTACAGATGAGGAGGTGTCCTGCTGGAATGCAGATGATGTGGCAGTGCTGATGGACAAGAAATTCCACAGGAGTCAGCAATGTGTCCTCATGGCCAAGAAGGCCAGTGGTCTCCTCCTGGGGTGTATGAAGAAGAATATGACCAGCAGGTTGAGGAAGGGTCTCCTCCTGGGGTGTATGAAGAAGAATATGACCAGCAGGTTGAGGAAGGTTCGCCTCCCTCACTGCCCTGGTGAAGCCACTTTCCCATCAGGGATTTGTTTGCACAGCTTCAAACTAAAGCTGTGGCTGCTCTGCTGATGATGAGACAATAGATGGACACAGAGGGTCACATTTGGTGCATGGAGTGTGGCCAACAGGTTGGGGAAGGTTCTTTTCCCACTCTCCTCTGCCCTAGTGAGCCCACAGCTGGAGTTCTGGGTCCACTGCTGGGCTCCCCAGGTCAAGAGAGACAGGGAACTACTGGAGAGAGTTCAGTGGAGTCTCTGAAGATGCTGAGAGGCCTGGAGCGTCTCTGTGAGGAAGAAAGGCTGAGTGACCTGGGGCTGGTGAGCCTGGAGAAACGCAGCTGAGAAGGCATCTTCTCAATTCTCAGCAAGAGCTGAAGGGCCAACTGTGGGCAAGAGGCTGGGGCCAGACTCTTCTCAGTGGTGCTTAGAGAGACTTGATCCTGCTAAAAGCACCCTGCATAAATGAAAGAAAAATGGAAGGGGGATTCCTCCCCTATTTGTAAATTGTGGAGATGTGAAATGTTGAAAAGCTGGATTTTTCGAGTCAGGCATTGGAATAGGGTGCCCAAGGAGGGTCACCATCCCTGGAGATACTGAAAAAAAGTGTGGGGACATGGCACCTGGGGGCATGGTTTAATGGCCATGGTAGTTTTGGGTTGATGGTTGGACTCAATGATCTTAGAGGTCTTTTTCAACCCAAGCAACTCTATGGTTCTACAACAAAAGCTAACTACTAGCTAAGGAAAATGAAAAACCACATTAATGTTACATCAGGTATCTGGCATTCCTTTCATAAATGCTTGAGTTAAAAATGTCTCTTGATACCATGCCCTCCTGGTGGGACCAGTCACTTCCATTGTTTGATTTCCATCTCAAAAGAATCTCTACATCGAAGGTCAAAGTCTTCAATAATTAACCAAAGTAATGAAGGAATAACTCTTAGGATCCTTTTTTTCACACAAATTTGAACATCATTTTTATTTCATTCCTCTCATGTCCACCAACTTGATCAACTTTTTTTTTTTTCCCCTTGCAAGCTCTCCCTTCTAGACATTTAATTGCACTTTTATTGTTGTGTTTTGAGTTAATTATCAAGCCAACCAGGTTTATCTCTTATGTATTAAATCCTGCAAGTGCTCTTTTTAACGATCAATTGATACTTAATTACAACTGAGAAGCTGCCCTATTAAATCTAAATTAAATGCTCATTCAAGACTATTAAAGTGCTACCAGAACAGCAGAGAGCAAATGCAATACAATGCAGCAGAAATCACTATCCTGTTGGTTTTCAAGTCCTGCTTTGTAAACCTGAGGAGAGAAGCTGACCTCACGTGCCCTTTTGTTCAGCTCCTTGGTTGGCCAGTTCCTTGGTTGGCCAGTTCCTTAACAAAATCATTGAATCATAGAATCATCAAGTCCAACCCAACACCTGCATGATCACTAGACCAGGTCCTGAAGTGCCACATCTACTTGGTTTTTGAACACCTTGATAGTAGGCTGAACATGAGCCAGCAGTGTGCCCAGGTGGCCAAGAGGGCCAGTGGCATCCTGGCCTGCATCAGGAACAGTGTGGCCAGCAGGAGCAGGGAGGTCATTCTGCCCCTGGACTCAGCACTGGTCAGGCCACACCTTGAGTCCTGTGTCCAGTTCTGGGCCCCTCAGTTTAGGAAAGATGTTGACTTGCTGGAAGGTGTCCAGAGAAGGGCAACAAAGCTGGGGAGGGGTTTGGAGCACAAACCCTATGAAGAGAGGATGAGGGAGCTGGGGTTGCTTAGCCTGGAGAGGAGGAGACTCAGGGGTGACCTTCTTGCTGTCTACAACTACCTGAAGGGAGGTTGCAGCCAGGTGGGGGTTGGTCTCTTCTCCCAGGCAACCAGCACCAGAACAAGGGGACACAGTCTCAAGCTGTGTCAGGGGAGGTTTAGGCTGGATGTTAGGAAGAAATTCTTCACAGAAAGAGTGATTTGCCATTGGAATGTGCTGCCCAGGGAGGTGGTGGAGTCACCATCACTGGAGCAATATAGGAAGAGACTTGATGGGGTGCTTGGTGCCATGGTTTAGTTGATTAGATAGTGTTGGATGATAGGGTGGACTTCATGATCTCAAAGGTCTTTTCCAACCTGGTCTATTCTATTCTATTCTATTCTATTCTATTCTATTCTATTCTATTCTATTCTATTCTATTCTATTCTATTCTATTCTATTCCATTCCATTCCATTCCATTCCATTCCATTCCATTCCATTCCATTCCATTCTACCTCCAGGGATGGGGACTCCACTACTTCCCTGGGCAGCGTGTCCATGATTACCTATATGAAATTAATTTTACTCAATGAATGGTAGCAATGGCACAAACACTTTTTATATCTTCTAACCTAATTGTTACAGTTTAGAAGAAAAGGGTTCATGAGTGCACCTAGGGTGCATCAACAAGTGTGCCCAGCAGGTCTAGGGAGGTCTCCTCTCCCTCTTCTCTGTCCTGGTGAGGACACATCTGGAATGCTCAATGTAGTTCTGGATTCCCCAGACAGGGATCTACAGGGGAAAAAGACTGAGAGACCTGGGGCTGTTTAATCTTGAGTAGAAGTCTGAGAGAAGATGCTATGAACATCTATAAATATCTGAGGGGTGGGTGTCAAGATGAAGGTGATGATCTCATTTTGGTACTGTCCAGTGACAGGACAAGGATCAGTGGGTATAATCTGGAACACAGGAGGTCCACCTCAACATGAGGAGAAATTTCTTTGCAGTGAGGGTGCTGGAGCCCTGCAGCAGGCTGCCCAGAGAGGCTGTTGAGTCCCTACCATTCTATGATTCTGTGAGAAGCATGGAGAAGGCTGCAGACACCCCAGCTCCATTCCTGTTTTCCTCTTCCTCTAACAGTTCAATGCGAGCATGATATTGGCCGTCCACTACAAAGTGGTAGCAGCTGGAAGGGACTTCTGAGGATCATGTAGCCCAACCCCCCAACTAAAGCAGGGTCACCCACAGCAGCTTGCCCAGGATCACAATGTCTGGGGGGGGGTTGATAATTCATATAAAGGAACCAGTATATAAGTTAAATAGCCAAAAGGTGGGGGGTTGGCAGTGGGATGTGGAAGACATTTAAGTGACTAATGTTTTATCTTGAAAGGGGAACCTCCATTAGTCAGTGTAAGCCATTACTGCTGATGACTTACGGGTCATTCATCAGTAGAACCTTTAATGTATCATACATATTCATGCTTGTACCTCCTCAGAAGAGTGATGTTCATTTTGGTTTCCCCTGACTTGTTTTCCATCTTCATTTACCTGCTCACTTTAAGCTTCCACTTTAAAGGAAGCAGAAATATCTGTCTGTTCTCTAGAACTCCTGGAAGGAGGTCAGGGTCAATCTCCTCCTCCTAGTATCAGGTGATAGAAGGAGAGGAAATAGCCTGAAATTGTGCCAGGCAAGGTTTCAGTTGGAGACTAGGAACAATTTCGTTCCTGAGAGAGTGGTCAGGCCTCGGAACAGGCTGCCCAGGGAGGTGGTGGAATCACCATGCCTAGAGGTGTTCAAGAAATGTGTGGACAGGACACTTTCAGACATGGTTTGGTAGCCACAGTGGTGTTAAGTTGTTGGTTGGACTTGATGATCTTAGAGGTCTTTTGCAACCAAAATGATTCTATGATTCTGTAGCATGGATGCAATGCCCATGAGAGCCTCAAGAGCCACCAAAATCCTTCTCAGGAGCTCTGGTTTCAGGGGTGTGGACAGCAAATGGCCATATCTGAAGGAGATACCAGACCTGTGAGTGGTCAGTGCTCACTCTGAACATCTTCTGCTGGTTGATCATAGTTAGTGGATTGTGTTATTTCACTTTAACAGGTCATACTTCTGAGCATGTTACCTTCCAAGCTTATGTGTGTATTAACCTGATTCTTTCTCTTACTTGAAATCATACAGGTTTTGATGTCTTCCCTGTCCACAGTAGATAAAAATCTCACCCTATTAGCTATTGCCACCAACTCAGCACATTAATATTCATCATTACCTCTTTTGTGTGCTGCCTTTCAATTAATTTCCAGCCCACATGAAAGTCCTTCTCTGGAAGCCTATTTAATGAGTTTCCAAAGTAGAATTTCTCTGAGACAATATCTGCCACATTGCACCAGATGTAATAGAGATTCCTTCAACCTGCTTTGTTGAGTCTTCTGGAAAACAAAGGAACACATCAGGTTTGGCTAACAGGATATATCTTTGATAAAATCTACAGTCAGGGGTTCTCTGAACTGCTTAAGAATGAAAAGATCTGGTGGTAAGAGAGACTGCTTCAGAAAGGTTTGACAGTGTCTCACCCTTCTTGTGCCATCACCCCAGAAGGAAAGAAAGAATGTTGAATGCTGCCTAAGCCACATAATTGCCTTAAAACCTCTTCTAAAAGCCCAGTTTGTGCTTCAAAAGGAGTGAACAGCTCAGGTTTTCCTTTTCATACAGCTGGCAAGTGAAGGATGGAAGAATGATAGATCTGCTCCCTGTGCAGCTGATAGATGTCTAGTCCGCTGTGTTGAGCTGAGCTCAGAGATGGGGTTGGTGGCTTCTTGAGCAGAAGCAGCTTCCAACAGTGTACAAAAATAGGGAAAGATATGTGGTGTAATGTGCCACCTTATGGAATGTAGCTGATGGAACAGCTTGACTGCAGGGTTGGGTAGAGGAGAGCCTCATGAGGTTCAACCAGGGGGAGTGTAGGGTCCCTCACAAAGAAAGGAACGACACCCTACACAAGGTATAAGTGAGGACATGACCTGCTGGAAAGCAGCTCTGTGGAGAAGGACCTTCGTTGTGGGCAAGAAGTTCACCCTAAGCCAGCAATGTACCCTCAAGAAGAGTATCCTGGGATGCATGAAGAAAAGTGAGATCAACAGGTCTAGAGAGGTTCTCCTCCCCCTCCTGCACTGTCCTGGTGAGGCCACATCTGGGCTCCCCAGTTCAAGAGAGACAGAGAACTACTGGAGAAATCCAGTTGAGGCTCCAAAGATGCTGAGGGGACTCAAGTATCTCTGTGAAGGAGGAAAGGCTGAGAGACCTGGAGCTGCTGAGCCTGGGGAAGAGCAGCATGAGAAGGCATCCTCTCAATGCTCAGCAAGAGCTAAAGAGCAAGAGGATGGGTCCGGACTCTTGTCAGTGGTACCCAGTGACAGGACAAGGGACAGTGGGCACAAACTGGAACCCAACAGGTTCTATTTGAAGATGAGGAGAAACCTATTTTGTGTGAAGGTGCTGGAGCCTTAGACCAGGCTGCCCAGAGAGGTTCTGGAGTCTCCTTCTCTGGAGAGATTCCAAACCCAGCTGGAGGTTGTGATCCTGGGCAACGTGCTGTGGGTGACCATGCTTTAGCAGGGGGGTTGGACTGGATGATCCCTTCCAAACCCACTGTGCTGAGATTGTGTGAACAAACATGCTTGGCTTTAGATATGCAGCTTGCCTCCTCCCTGCAGGTGTTCAGGGACAGGTTGTGTAGGGCCTTGTGCAACTTGGTCTAGTGGGAACTGTCCCTGCTCATGTAGGTGGATGGGACTAGATATCTTTAAGGTCCCTTCCAACCCAAAGCATTCTACACAAGCCCTATGAGGAGAGACTGAGGGAGCTGGGGTTGCTTAGCCTGGAGAAGAGGAGGCTCAGGGGAGACCTCATTGCTGGCTACAGCTACCTGAAGGGAGGTTGCAGCCAGGTGGAGGTTGGTCTCTTCTCCCAGGCAACCAGCCCCAGAATAAGAGGACACAGTCTCAAGCTGTGCCAGAGGAGGTTTAGGCTGGAGGTTAGGAAGAAGTCCCACACAGAGAGAGTGATTGCCCATTGGAATGGGCTGCCTGGGGAGGTGGTGGAGTCACTATCATTGGAGGTGTTCAGGAGGAGACTTGATAGGGTGCTTGGTTGCATGGTTTAGTTGATAAGGTGGTGTTGGATGATAGGTTGGACATGATGATCTTGAAGGTCTCTTCCATTCCATTCCATTCCATTCCATTCCATTCCATTCCATTCCATTCCATTCCATTGTCAGTTCTATGACAGAAGTGCTGCTTATAAGCTGGGTACCACTTTATCAACTCTTCACTGTGAGGTTCAGTAGCCACATTTCTGGTGGTCCTGTGCATGTAGATTATTACAGATACTCTCTTGCTGAATCTCTATGCTGTATTTGAACGCTTCACCTCAAGCATGAGGGATTACATCAGTGCCTGACCACTGCCAGGCTCTTCTTCTGACATTTCTCAGACACAGAAGCAGCAGCCCACGCTGTCGCTCTAGCTGCCTTTCAGAAAGATTTAGGGGTTTTGTTGTTGGGTTGGATATTATAAATAATGACTTGACTTTAAGTACAAAATTATTG
Source organism: Colaptes auratus (assembly GCA_015227895.2). NCBI lineage: Eukaryota > Metazoa > Chordata > Aves > Piciformes > Picidae > Colaptes > Colaptes auratus. The sequence goes on from CM037646.1 coordinate 14,803,851, forward strand.
GACAGATGGTGCCTTCCTGTCAAGGCTTGATTGAGTGAACGCCAGTGAGAAGTAGTTCTTCACATCAGATTCATCTTCTGACACAGAGGATAGCGTTGTATCCTTGACAACAAAGCTTAAAAGAACAGCACAACAAACTGTAGCCCTTCTGTGAGCTGAAAATGAAGTGGATACAACCTCAGATGAGCACTTCCCCCCTACACAGTTCAGTAGATGTCCATATCTGCTGCTCATATTCCCATTCATCCTTCTTTTTATCATAGTGCCAAACCAAGCAAAGCAACGAGATGACTGAGATCTGAAGACTGGAAGCTGCCCAAGAGGATGAGTAAAGAACATGATGTAGGCATAAATGCAGGGAGCTTTTCCATAAAAATCATCTTCTGGAGCAATGAGCACAGCATTTACCTTTAGAGATACAGAGCTGTTGGTGATGGCTCCTGAATTCTAGCTTGTGCACAGTGACCCTTGTCCCGTCACTGGCCACTACTGACAAGAGTCTGGCCTTATCCTCCTACCCCCCACAGGCCCTTTAGCTCTTGCTGAAAAGTGAAAAGATCCCCTCTGGGGCTGCTCTTCTCCAGGCTCAACAGCCCCAGGTCTCACAGCCTTTTCTCCTCACAGAGATTCTCTAGTTCCTTCAGCATCTTTGTATCCTCTGCTGGTCTCTCTCCAGTTGTGCCCACATTTCCTGAGCGTGGTTTGTGGCATGCATTGGAGCAAGTGGAGTCACCATCCCTGGCAGTGTTAGCAAATGTGTAGATATGGCACTTGGGTTATTGTAGAGTCATAGAATTTTATGACTAGGAAAAGACTTCAGAGATCCAACCATGGATCATGGATCTTGGAGCTTTCCCAACCAAAGCAATTCTCTGATTCTATCATTCAGGATGTGGTTTAGTGGTCATAGTAGTGTTGTGCTGATGGTTGGACTTGATGATCTTAGAAGTCTTCTCCCAACATAATGATTTTATGATTCAGGACATGGTTTAATGGCCATGGTGGTCCTAGGTTGATGGTTGGACTCTGTAATCTTAGAGGTCTTTTCCAACCAAAGCAATTCCATGATTCTATGGTTCAGGACAGAGTTGAGTGGTCACGGCAGTGTTGGTTTGACAGTTGAACTTGATGATCTTCAAGGTCTTTTCCAACATAAATGACTCCATGATTCTGAGCTGCTGCTCTCTTTGGTGAGGCCAGTGTGTGAAGCCAGTCTGTAGCTCCAGGAAGAGCTGGTGAAGGAAGATGGCCTTCCATGGGGAGCTTAGCTGGCTGAGTTGCTGAGTTGTTGTTATGATTATTGGGCAATCTGCTAATGAGTTCACTTAAATGCATCAACCATTCCTGGAGCTTGCTAACTGATTGTTGCAAAAATAATCATTACAGTGCATTATGCTGAAGTGTTTGTTTTAGACTAATTGGTCGACCTTCTTCCTCTGGATTTGATGAGGTTTGGATGCATAATTAAAAGGTCCTTCAGGGAAAAAAAAAAAAGGAAATAGTCATCAGCAAACTAATCTGTAGGACAAGTAAAGGGAGAGCATTCCTACCACCTTAATTCATTGAATTTCATAGAATCATAGAATTGTTAGGGTTGGAGGGGACCTCAAATAGCATCTTGTTCCAACCTCCCTACCATGGGCAGGGACACCTCAAACTACAGCAGGTTGCTCACAGCCACATCCAGCCTGGCTGCAAAAACCTCCAGGGATGAGGCTTCCACCACCTCCCTGGGCAACCTGTGCCAGTGTCTCACCACCCTCATGGGGAAGAATTTCTGCCCATTTTTACTTTTTTTCCATTCCCCTCCAGTCCTATCACTACCTGACACCCTAAAAGTCCTTCACCAGCCCCACTTCCCCCCATTTCCCCTCAAATCCCAGAGCACTGGGCTCTGTTGGAGTCTCCTCCCACCCAGGTGTGGCCACTGGCCCTCCCCACCCTCTCCCCTATTTAATCCCCACCAGGAAAGGCAGGAGCCCCAAGTTGAGCCCATCTGGGCTGGAGGATCCTCCTCTCATCGCTGGTGATGCCCCTGGTGCACACTGGGTGATGGTGGTGGTGACAACAAAGGCCGGGGCCTGGTGCCCCCGGTTAGGTAGGAACAGCATTGATGGTCCCTCCAGTATCACAGAATTGTTGGGGTTGGAAGGGGCCTCAAGGATCTCTAGTTCCAACCCCCCTACTATGGGCAGGGACACCTCACACTACATCAGGTTGCTCACAGCCACATCCAGTCTGGCCCTAAAACCCTCCAGGGATGAGGCTTCCACCACCTCCCTGGACAACCTGTGCAGTGTCTCACCACCCTCATGGGGAAGAACTTCTTCCTAACATCCAATCTGAATCTACCCATTTCTAGTTTTGTTCCATTCCCCCCAGTCCTATCACTACCTGACACCCTAAAAAGTCCCTCCCCAGCTTTCTTGAAGGCCCCTGGAAGGCCACAAAAAGGTCTCCTTAGAACCTTATCTTTTCCAGACTGAACAGCCCCAACTCTCTCAGCTTGTCCTCATAGGAGAGGTGCTCCAGCCCTCCTCCTCATTCTTCAAGGTATTTCCTTCATCAGTGCGTAGTGTCAGCTGATTATCACAGAATGGTAGGAGTTGGATGGAACCTCTGGAGATTGAGTCTATTCCCCCCTGCTAAGTCATGTTCTCCTAGAGAACATCAGAGGAACACATCCAGGTGGATTTTGAATGTGTTTACAATGGAGACTCCACCACTTCTCTGGGCAGTCTGCTCCAGTGCTCTGTCACCTTTAATTTAAAGAAGTTCCTCCCTGTGTTTGGATGAAAATTCTTATGTTTCACACACATTGTCATTCTGAAGCCTAAGTTTTAATTTCCTTCCATTTTAAAGTCAAAGAAACATTTCTGTAGGTAATGGGGAGCACTGTGTGGAAGCTGGATCCTCTGTGCTGTGTCCAGCATGTCTTGCAGAAGCCATCAGGTAGAATCACAACATTCCAGCATGGTAGAGCTTAGAAATTATCCTGGTTCAAGCTAGCCCAGAATCATTTCTTCTCAGTGCTGTGACTTCCCAGCTCACTGTCTGTTTAGTGAGGAATTTTCTGAAGGGCAGGTTTGCACAGCCCCTTCTTCTAGCAGGGAGAAGCTGATGGGGAGAGTTCCTGTCAAGGGCTGGGCTGCTGAAAGGCTCTGCCTGAGACTTGCTCCTCTGCACACCAAGGGCACTGCCACAGCTTGTGCCCCATCCTGTGGGGCAGGAAAGCAGAGGTGACAGCTGTGGGGAGGAGCACCCAGGACTGGTGACCCTCAACTGCCTAACAAGGGATTGCATCCCATGAGTGGCATCTTCAGGAGCAATCTGAGGGATGCTCAGAGTCAAGCCTCTTCTTCCCTGGCTGGTGTCCCAAGCCTTGCTGAAGCTGAGGAGGACACCATCTACTGCTCTCCTAGTGGGTCCCACCATATTCCTTAGTGCCTACAAGACAGCACCCGTCTGCAGTACTGGGTCTAGTGCTGGGCCCCCCAGCTGAAAAGAGACAGGAAACTGTTGGAGAGAGTCCAGCAGAGGCTATGAAGCTGCCAAGGGGCCTGGAGCATCTTTCTGAGGTGGAAAGGCTGAGACACCTGGGGCTGTTGAGCCTGGAGAAGAGCAGCCTGAGAGGGGACCTTCTCAATGCTTAGACAGAGCTGAAGGACCTGTGGGGGACAACAGGATGGGGCCAGAGTCTTGTCAGTGGTGCCCAGGAACAGGACAAGGGACACTGGGCACAAACTGGAACCCAGGAAATTCCATCTGAGCAGGAAGAGGAACTTGTTTGCTGTGAGGGTGTTGGAGCCGGCTGCCCGGGGAGGTTGTGGAAGTCTTCTTCCCTGGAAAGAATCCCAAGCCACCTGACAACTGTGATCCTGGACAAGGAGCTGTGGATTCCCCTGCTTTGTCAGTGGGGTTGGGCTGGATGGCCTCTAGAGGTCCTTTCCAAGCCCCACCATGCTGGGATTCTGTGAAAAGGTGCAAGAAACCTCTGGTACACTTTTAATGTGTCACGAGGGAATAAAGTGGTTTGATTGAGATCTAAGGAAGAGCTGAATCCTGTTAGGACCTGGATGTAACTGAGGAGCTTGCAGAGCTCAGCCCGATGTAGCTGTACTCATCTCCTGAACGAGAGCCAAGTGCTGAGCCCTCGTTTACATAATAAATGCTGTGTGTGACAGATTTCTCCTACACAACTGGAAGTGCACGTCAGCACTCAGGCTTCTAAATAAGACAAGATGTTTTCCAAGGTGTTATAAATGCCTCTGACATCAACTGAAGGGAACGAAAGGAGATAAAACCTAAAAAGCCGGGAAACAAAGCTGAGAGCTGAGCCGTCAGAGCCAAGTGCCCGACCAAACTGTGCCCATCTGCCTGAGTAACAAGATTTGCATCTCTTTAGTCTTCTTTCCTGCTGCAGCCCTGACATTTTCAATTGGTCAATAGCTGGGAAATTGCATCGATTCATTAATTTTTAAAAGCAAACTTTGAAAAGCCACTCAGCTGCATTTCAGGAAAGAGGCATCGTTAGAAAGGTTAATTGTTGCTTCAAGGGTTCACTAAAATCAATAGGACCCAGAGCTCTCATGCTTTCTGTGCTGGCTTCTTGGTGATGAAGCAGCTAACGGCTATAACTGGCCCTGCCGCAACCCGAGCGTGTTCTGTTTCATGAAAAGAAACTGCTGGCTGTTGGTGGATGCAAGTACTCCTCAGTCGAACCCCTTGTAAATCACGGGGGGTGGGGGGGAAGGAAAATGTTGGGTTTGCAGAGGTCAGATGAGGTTACTAGGAGTCTTTGAGTATGGGTGTGGTGGTGGACCACAGAATGGTGGGGGTTGGAAGAGACCTCCAGAGACTGAGTCACACCCCCTGCCAAAGCAGGATCACCTAGGGTGCAGCACAGGAATGCATCCAGGTGGATCTTGGAAGTCTCCAGGGAAGGAGACTCCACAACCTCTCTGGGCAGCCTGCGCCAGGGCTTCAGCACCCTTACTGTGAAGATGATTTCCCTCATGTGAGGTGGAGTTTCTGTGTTCAGTTGTAGCCGTTGCCCTCAGGGAGGTGGTGGAGTTGCCGTCACTGGAGGTGTTTAGGAAGAGACTTGCTGGGGTGCTTGGTGCCATGGTTTAGTTGATTAGATGGTGTTGGATAATGGGTTGGACTCGATGATCTCGAAGGTCTCTTCCAACCTGGTTTATTCTATTCTATCACAGGACACCACTGTAAAGAGACTGGCACCTTCTCCTTGACACCCACCCTTCAGATATTTGTAAACATTAATAAGATCTCCTTTCAGACTTCTCTTTCCAAAAGACCACCCAAAAAGTCTTCAAAAAGCCATTGCTGAAGGCTACAGCACAGCTCCTCAGGAAGCAAGGAGTAAAATTAAGGGGTTTTATCTTGAAGGGCATGCATTTTGGCATCAGATTTAAGGACACGGTCCCCTTTTCCTCAACTGAGGGCTCTTTGAAGGCTACAGAAGTGCCGTGCTCACTCAATTCTGGTTTGCCCAGACTAAAGAACTGCAAACTGATGGGGTTTGTTGATGGACCCTTGTCCTATTACTAGGCAGCACTGTCAAGAGTCTGACCCTGTCCTCTTGTCCCCCTGCTCTTTAGATCTTGCTGAGTATTGAGAAGATCTCCTCTCAGGCTGCTCTTCTCCAGGCTCCTGTCTCTCTTGAGCTGGACCCAGGACTGCAGGTGTGGCCTCGCTCACAGAAGACCCCATACCTATGGGCAATATTTAATTATTTCTCAGTCTAGTTTGCTCCTCATTCAAATTCTGTAGAGCCTGCATAGAGCTGGCCACCCTTCCTTGAACATCATGAATGCAGGAATTCTAGTTGCAGGCTTTTCTGGATTTGGTGGGAATCTCAGTTTCACTGTTGTGTGGTGTTCTAAACCAGAAGGGAATTCCATGCAGGCAAGCTGCAGATCCAGTGAGCAGAGACCACTTCTACTTAATAGAAACAGTTCTGCGAGCTGCTCCAAGTCCCAACTTGGAATGATGTTTCTTAATGCAGGTTGCTCATGATCATCTTGGCCTACTGCAGCATGCAGAGACTTCTACTGCACCCACATGAGCTGATTCAGCTGGAACATCTGTGAGAGAACCTTGAACTGCAAATTAGAGGAGATTTGACTGGAAGGATGAAGAGACTTGTAGCCAAAAGTTTTGAACCAAACAGTTTCAAACCCAAGGTAAGCACTGTATCTATCTGATTGTGGGAGAGAGAAGCTTGTGCCTCTGCTGTGGTTTGGAGATGGGGGTTGGTACTTGATTCCAGGAGAGATGGTTTTATGTTGTATCCCATGCTTTCTTGTGTCAGGCTTATATCTCCTACTAGCTTGGGAGGAGGTGAAGAGAATCATAGAACATGGAATGGTTTGGGTTAGAAGGGACCACTGAAGGTCATCTAGTCCAATGCCCTCTGCAGCAAGCAGGGCACCCTCAACTAGATCAGCTGAGGTCATAGATCCACCAGAGCAAACACACACAGTTTCTAACTCAAGTCCAAAATGGGTGAGGTAGAGCTCCAGACCTTTCCTACATCAGTGTAGGAGGGTTAGCTGATCCCTAAGTCAAGTGCAGTTTGGTGGGCAGGATGGGGACCTCAGTGCTGGAGCCTGTCCACCATGGTGTGGGGCAGATGCACAGAGTGGTAATGATGCAGCTCCTATTGACAGTCTGTGGTCACCAGGAAAGGTAGCAAGTGAGGTTTAACCAAACACTTCAAAGCATCAGACAATCTTGTGGTGATGGGGCAGGTGCAAAGTCAAGCTGGGATGGAATCTGCAGGCCAGGGTCTGGAGCACCATGGTGCATGGATGTGGGCATGGCAGTAGCTATCAAGGGTCTTTAAAGTGCTCAGGGGCCTAATGGTAATGAATGTGTCATGGATCGAATCTACCATTGTGATGTGGACATCCTGATTTTGACTTGTTATCCTCTAAAATAGCAGCAGGAAAGACCTTCTGGGCTTCCATCATTTAGCTCCTTGGGATTTGTCATGTGTTTTGGCCAGGATTATTTTCCTCCTTGGATAAAGCAGGTGCTGTCACTGCCAGAAAGAACACATCTGCTCTGTTCCTGCTTCTGCTTTCCTCAGGTGGTTCTTCCTGCTGATTTTATGCCTCTTGACTCTCCTTCTGTCTCCCCAGCTTTCCTTCTGTCTTATCCCTCTGGTTCACACTTCTCCAATGTGCTGTATTTTGTTTACTTCTGCTCTCTTACAGTCTCACTCCGTTGACTTGCTTAGGGACAGGACGTAGTAGTGACCTGGCAGTGTTGAGTTTATGGTTGATTTGATGATCTTAGAGGTCTCTCCCAGCCAAAACACTGGGTCCTGCACTTGGGTCACAACAGTCCCATGAGCACTTCAGGCTTGGGGCAGAGTGGCTGGAAACTGTCTGGTGAAAAAAGACCTGAGAGGGTTGGTCAACAGCTGGCTGAAAATGAGTCAGCTTTTGCCCAGGTGGCCAATAAAGCCACCACCATCACAGCCTGGATCAGTAATAGTGTGGCTAGCAAGACCAGGGTAGGGATTGTCCCCTTGCACTGGGCACTGCTGAGGCCATGCTTCACATACTGTTTGTGGCCTTCAGCAAAGAAAGACATTGAGGTGCTGGAGTGGGTCCAGAGAAGGGCATCAAAGCTGGTGAAAGGTCTGGAAAATAGGTTTACTGAGGAACAGCTCAGGGAAGTGAGGTTGTTCAGCTGGAGAAAATGAGGCTGAAGGAAGATGCTCTGGCTCTCTACAGCTCCTGAAGGAGGCTGGAGTGAGGTGGGGGTTGGTCTCTTCTCCCTAGTAACAAGTGACAGGCATAAGGAAATGTCTTCATGTTGCACCCGAGGAGGTTCAGGCTGGCTATGAGGAGGTTTGTCAAGACCTGGAACAGGCTGCCCAGGGAGGAGGTGGAGTCCCCATCCCTGAAGATGTGAAATGTTTAGACATGACACTTTGGGACAGGGTTTAATTACCATGGTGGTATTGGGTTGATGGTTAGACTTAATGAACTTAGAGCTCTTTTCCAACTGAAACAATTCTATGGGTCTGTGAGGACTTCCAGCACACTCCTGCCTCTCAAGCATAATCAAAGAGGGAGATTTGCTGGAGGCAGGTTGGGTGGGCTTCTCTGAAGCTCATATAGCTGAAATGGATGCAATTTTATGCTTCCTCAAAAACTCTGATTCTGTGGTGTAGTAGCTACAGGTTCAGACGTAAGCACTTCAAAGTAATCCAGGCAAGATGCTGAATTTGGTAAGTCCAATTCAGGGTGGTCTCAAAAACTCTATTTTGTTTGGTATCACTGTGTGTGGGAGGGTGAATTCTTGCTTGACTGCAAACCTGAGCTGAGTCCAGCACTGCATGGGCTTGGGGAGGGTGTTGAGAACAGTGGGGAGTGTAGAAGTTGCTGCAGGCAATGTCACTGTGAAGTAAATGCAGCTGAAAGCAGAGCAGAAACAAGATGGGACTTTGCCACTGCACATGTCTGGTAGCATTTTTTTTTCTTGGCATTCCCAGCCTGTGCATCAGGCATCCTTGCCTACAGCTCATAAAGAAGCAATGAAAATGTTCCTCATCCAAGTACTCAGATTGTACCAATCCAAAAGGCTCAGCTGCAGCAGAAGGGCTTTGTTGCCTCTGCAGTTCCATGACTTCTGATAAACAAATTAAAATTGTGTCCTAATGCAATTCCCCAAATTGAAGAAATCCTTGTTATCTCCAGGAAAGAAAGGTGACCAATCATTGGGTTTGGAATCTCCCCAGAGAAGGAGACTCCACAACCTCTCTGGGCAGCCTGCTCCAGGCCTCCAGCACCCTCACCCAAGCAAGTTGTCCTCCTCTTCGGGTGGACCTCCTGGCCTAGGTTTGTTTGTTTGCTCTGTTCTTACGCCTGGCCACCACTGACAAGTCTAGCCTGAGTCTTGCCTGAGCAGGTCCTTTAGCTCTTGCTGAGCATAGAGAAGATCCCATCTCAGGCTGTTATTCCAGGCTAAACAGCCCCAGCTCTCTCAGCCTTCCTTCTCGCAGAGATGCTCCAGGGCCCTCAGCACCTTTGTAGCCTCTGCTGGACTCTCTCCAGTAGTTCCTTATCTCTCAAATGGGGAGCCCAGAACTATAGCCCAGGACTTTAGCTGTGACCAGACTAGGGCGGAATAGAAGGGAGGAGAAACTTTATCCCCAACTAGTCAATCAGGCTTCTTAGCAGCCAGCTGTGTCACAGCTGCTTTACACAGCCATGAAGGGACAATTAAGTTATAAAATTATGGGGTTGTGTAGGGATTTAGCTTGAAAATGAAGGTGCAAAGGGCTCCCAGCATGGTATCAGGTCAGGGAGCCAAACCCAACCTTACTGTAACCTATCCTGTGATTAACCAGTGAAAACCAGTCCTCCAAAACATCTAGTATTGTAGAGGGCTGTAAGAAAACTGGGAGGGACTTTTGACAAGGGCTTGAAGTGACAGAATTATGGGCAATGGCTTAGAGCTGGAAGAAAAGAGATTTAGACTGGAGATTAGGAAGAAATTTTTTATAGTGAGGGTGGTGAGACTCCAGAACACGTTTCCCAGGGAGGTTATGGATGGCCCCTCCCCAGAGGTGTTCAACACCAGGTTGGATGAGGCCTTTATTAACCTGGTCCAGTGCATAGTGTCCCTAACCATGGCAGGGGGGTTGGAAGTAGGTGATCTTGAAGGTCCTTTCCAACCCAAACCATTCCCCGTAACCACATGTAGATGCTTCCCCAGTGACAGAGGTCCTACAGAGTGTGGCTTCTGGTGAGGATGCTGGCATGCTCTTTTCAGAGCCAGACAAAATGATGGGGGCTGGAAGGGACCCTTGGTGACCAAGGTCAACCCTCTGCTGAAGCATGTTGCCCTGTCTCACATCCAGTGGTTTTGAAAGTCTCCAGAGAAGGAACTCCAAGATATTCAAGTGTTTTGGACCATTTCTTTCTGACGGCTACAAAAAGAGGTGGGTGGGTGGGTGGGTTGGGTTGGGGTTTTTTTTGTTTGTTTGGATGCTGGTTGGGTGGGTTTCTTGTTGGTTGGTCAGGCTTGGCTTGCTATTTTTTTCTCCAGTGCTGTGGAATCCGCGGTATATATAGCTAGAAATTCTCTCCACCCAAATAGAGACCACAGTGGTACTATTTCAGCTGGCCAGATCCATTCATCCTTCGGCTTGTCTCTAGACATAATTGCACAGCATGATTAATAGCCCAGTGAAAAAGACACATTTCTCCGTTCCCAGGGTGGCATAACCTCTTGTACTTCAATTATACACACAAAAAATAGACAGAAAATAAAAGTGCTTCAGCTCTTTCACTTCACAAGCCCAAGTAAACTGAAAACTTCGTGTTCAGCCAGGATAGAATCATAGAATGGTGGGGGTTGAAGGGACCTCCAGAGATTGTGATGTCCAACCCTTCTGCCAAAGCAGGATCACCTAGAATTGCTATGGAGACAGCCTGTTGGAGGGGTGGGGGGGAGGAAATTCTTTCAGACTTGTTTTTGGCCCCAGATCCTCTTGTGCCTACTTTGCAAGCTCCCAGGTTTAATGCCACGTTAAAAAGGCCTTCGACAGCAGCTGGTCTAGCAGCAGCTGTATCTGCCAATGCCAGGTGGGGTTGGGAACTGGGTGATCTTCAAGGTCCCTTTCAACCCAAACCATTCTAGGAACTATGAATCTCTGAAGAAGTTATGCTTTCAAACAAACTTTTAGCAGTGGTACCAAGTTGGTCAGATTTAAGTGTTTAAGGCCATTGAAATCACAGCCCCTGTCCTTGGCTCTGGTGAGGCAACACTTCAAGTACTGGGTTCAGTTGTGGATCCTTCATTCCAAGAAGGACATTAAATTGCTGGTGTGAGCAATGGGCACAAACTGGAAGCCAGGGATGTGCTATCTGAAGATGAGGAGAAATTTCTTTGGTGTGAGGGTGCTGGAGCCTGGAGCAGGCTGTCCAGACAGGTTGTGGGAGCCTCCTTCTCTGGAGAGATTCCAAACCCAGCTGGACATTGTGAATCCTGGGCAAGATGCTGTGTGGGTTGGACGGATGATCTTCAGAGGCTCCTTCCAACCCCTTAATTCTCAAAACTGTGATTCTGTGAAATGCTCAATGGGTGAGGCTTCACCAGGGAGCCATTTGACTTTTTCAAACCCACTTTGCCACAGCCTGAGTGAGGTTGAATTTGTCTATTGCTGTTTAGATGCATGCTCATTTGGACAGCAATTCTGGCTCAGGTGAGGCAGGCAGTGAAGCTGATGAACAGGTCTTGTTAGGAGTGGCTGAGGAAGCTCAGGGTGTTCAGTCTGGAGAAAAGGAGGCCAATGGAGACCTTCTGGCTCTCTACAAGTACCTGAAAGGAGGTTATGGAGAGGTAGTGTCAGAACTTCTCTGACACAAAGCAACTGTCTTCAAGTTATGTCAGGGAAGTTTTAGGCTGGATGTCAGGAGACTTCTATACTGAAAGGGCTCTCAAATAGTGGCACAGACTGCAAGGGAAGTGTTTGATTGCCAACCATGGATGTATTTAATGCTGTCTGGATATGGTGTAGCAGTGACTCTGGTAGAGAGTTAAATAAACTTGGACTTGATGTCCTTAAAGGTCTTTTCCAACCATAATGATTCTGTGATGCTGTGACGTATCGCTTCCACTGCTACATGGTGCCCGGGGGAGTCACCATCCCTGGAGGGTGTCAAGAAATGTGTGGATAGGACTTTGGGACATCATTTAATGGCCATGGTGGTGTTGGGTAGATGGTTGGACTCAATGATCTTAGAGGGTTTTCCAACCTGAATATTCCATGATTCTGGCCCCCTGGAATGCTCAAGGGCAGGATGGACAGGACCTTGAGCAGCTGATCTAGTGGAAGGTGTCCCTGCCCATGGTGGGGGAACTTTCCAACCCAAACCATTCTATGATTCTATGTGAACCTGACCTCGTGGCTGAGCTCCAAGAACAAATAGCTGTCTATTCTTGATAGCCAAGCTGGCTGTCATGATGGAGGTCAGTCCCTGGAGCCTTTTCCTCTCTGTGCAGTTCCACCATCAGCAGTTATGTTTCTAGACATCCACTTAAATATAGTTTATGCAGTGCGTAAGAAGGAAACATGAGAGAGTCATCACAATAAACACCCTTCAACAACCATTACAGTGAAGAACCCTAAAGCATAAGTGACAGCCTAAAAAGAAGGGAAGTGTCATCTGTGATTCATGATGCTGGGAATTAGCAATCTAATCACTGACAATCAATCATAACAGCCATAAACAACCGGTTCGTTAGCTGGCTTCCGAAGGCAGAGCTGTGGAACATTAACGTGTTACATACTGGGCTGTTAACGGCAATAAGAAGCAGCTCAGCGCTGTCAGGAGAATTGCCCATAATGGAGACCAATTTCTAACCTTAGGAGATGTAAAGCAGGAGCAGAACCAAGCAGGAGAAATGCAGCATCAGGACTGAGCAGGAGAAATCAAGAGCGATGCTCCCCAGCACAAAGAAGTCCTCCTGTCGTAAGTATCACGGAATCATAGAATCATCATCTGGGCTGGAAGGGATCTGCAAGGGTCATTTTATTGCTCTCTACAACTACCTGAAGGGAGGTTGTAGACAGGTAGAGGTTAGTCTCTCCTCCCAGGCAGGCAGCACCAGAACAAGAGGACACAGTCTCAAGCTGCGCCAGGGGAGGTTTAGACTGGATGTTAGGAGGAAGTTCTATACAGAGAGAGTGATTGCCCATTGGAATGGGCTGCCAGGGAGGTGGTGGAGTCACCATCACTGGAGGTGTTCAGGAGGAGACTTGATGGGGTGCTTGGTGGCATGATCTAGTTGTTTGGGTGGGTTGGATTGGTGATAGGTTGGATGCGATGATCTTGAAGGTCTCTTCCAACTGGTTATTGTTGTAATGTATCTAGTTCCAACCCCCTGTAAGTTGTAGGGGAGGGGGAAAGCCACCTTTAATGTAGTTATTTGGCAAAAAAACTTTGCTGGATATTCAGTTAAATCATAGCATTATGTAGGACAAAATAGGTGTGTGTGTGTGTGTTTTATTAAAGCAAGATGTGATCTAATTGTGGGAAACTCGTAAAGCAGAGGAGACATACTGTGTATCCTGGGTGTGCATGAAGAAGACTGTGACCAGCAGGTTGAGGGAGGTTCTGCTCTGCCCTAGTGACATCCCTGCTGGAGTCCTGTTCTTGGCTCCTCAGGTAAGAGAGACAGGAAGTTACTGGAGAGATTGCAGGGCAGTTGCAAAGCTGTTGAGGGCTCTGTAGATCTCTGTGGAGAGGAACGGCTGAGAGAGCTGGGGCTGATGAGCTGACGAAGAGCCAGCCTGAGAGTGGCTCAGCAAGAGCTAAAGGACCTGTGGGGAGCAAGAACATGGGTCTTAGGCTCTTGTCAGTGGTGCCCAGTGACATGACAAGGGACAATGACAAAGCTGAAGCCAGAAGGTTCCATCTGAATACAAGAAAACAAATCTTGACTTTCAGGACAGCTAAACCCTTGAGCACATGCAGCTGCTCAGAGAGGTTGTAGAGTCTATCCTCCTTTCCCCTTCTCCTCCCAGCTGGACATTGTGATGGGCGGGCAGGCTGCTGTGGTTGACCCAGCTTTAGCAGGGGTTTGGGCTGGGTGTTTGCTAGAGGTCCATTCCAACCCCTACCATGCTGGGATTCTCTGGAAAGAATGATATCAGTGTCTGCCATTCTGACTGATAAGCTCCAGGTAACCTGCAGAGGGGGCTTGGACAAGATAAAGACCATGACGATTTTGCCTCACTTGTAGTGAAGTTTGGATTGCTGATGGATGTGTTTGTGTCTGCCTTCTTGCTTGTGTTTTGCAGACTTTCTTTGGTGGATCTTTTTCTGCTTTTTCTAATACCTCTTCACCTCTGCAGAGAAAGAGGCCATAAAAACACTCATAAAAAGCAAATGAACAACAAAGCAACATGTGTGTCCTCCCTCTTCCTCCTACATCTGCTATAACTCTACCCTGTCACATTTCCATCTGTCTCCTTTCCTCATAAATCTACTGGAACCAAGAAATGTGTCAATGGGAAGTGAAATACACTTAGCAAAGAAAAATAATTGCTGAAATGCAAACAAACCTGAGAAGATCACAAGATGTGATTGATCTAGAGACTTCCACTAGACAGCTCCTCTTCATTTAGCCTCTTGCTTCAGCTTTAGTAAATTAGAGGAGAACTAGCAGAGGGTGCTTCCACACACGCTAGAGACCCAAGTGTCATGAGACCATGGCAAGTTAGATGGAAGCTGCAAGAGAGAGACCAAAGGGCAATTCCATTTGCATCTGGGAGGAAACTGGAAAGCCACTGGAGATCTGTACTGTGTGCACACCATCTACTCTTCAAGAATAGCAATAGAAAACCTCTCTTATCTACAGCTGTGCTCTCTGAACTCTTGAGTTCAACTCTTGGGTTGTATTGGGTCACTCTGGAGTGATCCAAATTATCGTGAGAGTACTGCATCTCCCAGCTTGAGAGTACTGGATCTCATGGAAGCTTTGAGTGCAAAGCCTGTCAGTAATCTGATGAAGGAATCAGCTCCCTGATCTTCCCTGTTCCCAGCTACCAGCTGGAGGGCTGGTCAATACTTGTTTAGGGATATAATAAAACTGTCCACAAGAGCAAGGCAAAAGTACTCTCAGTCATGTGACTCAAGTAGCATTGAGGCCAATTAGTGAAGGTGCAAAGGATGGACACTTGCAATGACAGCTCATCCAAATGTGACCCTCTGCCTAGCCAGTTTGCTTCTACACTCCAGAGAGTCTTTGTCTAAAGAGAGAAAGATGTCATCTAGGATAGTGATGGTCAGGTTCAATATGTGCTGGTTGGGTGGTAGGTTGATGCTTATAATATGGAATGGTTTTTGGGTGGAAAAGACTTTGAAAGTATCTAGTCCAATAATCTTGAAGGGACATCTTCAACTCTATCAGGTTGCTCAGACCCCCAAACACCCTGATGTGGAATGTTTCATAGAATCATAGAATGGTTATTGCTGGAAGGGACATTCAAAGCTCATCCATTCCAGCTCCTCTGGAGCAAGCAGGGACAGCCCCAGGTAGCTCAGGTTGCTCAGAGCCCCATCAAGCCTCTATGCTGAATGTCTCCAGGGATGGGGGCCTCCACCACTTCCCTGGGCAACCTGTTCTAGTGTCCCACCACCCTCATAGTAAATAACTTCTTCCTAATGTCCAGTCTCGAATTTTCCCTGCCATGAAACCATTGCCCTTGTCCTATCACTATCAGCCTCTGCTAAACAGTCTCTC
The DNA here is from genome assembly GCA_015227895.2 of Colaptes auratus. Taxonomy (NCBI): domain Eukaryota; kingdom Metazoa; phylum Chordata; class Aves; order Piciformes; family Picidae; genus Colaptes; species Colaptes auratus. The sequence goes on from CM037646.1 coordinate 14,819,145, forward strand.
CAGCTTCATGTAGGTCTCCTTCAGGTACTGGAAAGCCAATATAGGGTCTCTGCCAAGAGCCTTCTTTCTCCGGCTCAACAATCAGATAGTGGTGAAAGCAAAAGTCAATTCAGTTCTCCACAAAAATGAGAAAAGGTCTAGGTAGAGTCAGGCTGAAGAGGAAGGAACCTTCAAATTGTGGAAAGACTATTTCCAGAGGATAAAGTTTTAACATGCAGATACTTCTGGAACATTACCAAGGTGGTTTTTTGCTTTATTTGCAATATTGACCTTTTTCTACCACAAGGTCATTGCCTTCACCCATGTTTGTACCAAGCCCAGCACCATGCAAATGTGACTTAGTTTTAGTGACACTAGCAAGTTAAAATTATACATAAATCTTTAGATTCTAGAGCTGTCTTCTTTCAGATATGAAATCTCACATCCTTACTCCTCCTTTCTTGTGTGCACTTTATGAATAGTTTATATCCTCCTGCAATCACTTTATTTACTCTAATCAAATGAGTTGGGTTTGTGTGTGTGTGTAGAAGGGAGGGTGTGAGCCTAGTCGTCCAGAAACTAGATCTGAAATCACAGTATCACAGCATGGTAAGGGCAGGAGCAGACTCTGGAGACCATCAAGCCCAGCCCACTGCCAAGGCAGGTTCACCTAGAGCAGGTCACACAGAAACGTGCCCAGGTGGCTTTGGAATGTCTTGGGGGATGAGAGTCCACCACCTCTCCAGTGCTCCATCATTCTTAAATTAAGAAAAAAGCTCCTCCACATGTTAGATGGAACCTTTATGTTCAGGTTTGTGCCAGTTACCCTTGGCCTGTCACTGGGCACCACTGAAAAAAAAAAGTAGGTCCCATACTCTGACACCAACCCTTTAGTATGGATCAGCTTGGTAAGATCCCCCCCTCAGTCTGCTCTTCTCCAGACTAAAAAGCCCCAATTCTCTCAGTCTTTCCTCACAAGAAAGATTATTCCAACCCCTTGGATCTTGTAGCCTTACTGTACCCTCTCCAGCAAGTCCCTGTCCTTCTTGAACCAGGGAGCCCAGAACTGGATGCAGAATTCCAGATGTGGCCTCACCAGGGCAGAGTAGATGGGGGAAAAGAACCTCCTTTGCCCTGCTGGCCACACTCTTCCTATGCACTCAGGAGACCGCTGGCCTTTTGGCTACAAGGGCACATCACTGGCTCATGGGGACTTCGTTGCTAACCGGGACTCCCAGGTCCTTTTCCCCAGAGCTGCTTTCCAACAGATCAGCCCTCTCACCTGTACTGATCCATGGGGTTGTTCTTCCCCAGATGTAGGACTTCACATTTTCTGTATTTTGAGATAAACACCAGCAGCTTTGTTGTGTGCCTTGGTGCAAATGCAAAACGCATCTCATTTGATGATGCCTCCAGACCAAGGCCCTGGACAACCATGATGTTTAATGCATGAGCTCTCTGATGCTCCAAGGCACTTCCAAGGTTCATCACTGACCACTGATAAACACATTCATCCTCATGTGAAAGCTTTGTTGTAAGCCATGTTCTTTCCTTGTCTTTCCTAATGGTCTCTCAGCAAACAGTCCTCTCCTGGGAGATGCTGCGGGCCAAGGCCAGATTTCAGCTGAGTCATCATCTCTCTCTCAAGGTTTTCTTAGAATCATAGAATTGCTTCAGATGGAAAAGCCCTTTAAGATCATCGATCCAACTGTTGACTGAAGACCACCATAGCCATTAAACCATGTCCTTGCAGTACCTGAAAGTGGACTACAAGAAACCCGGGGAGGGACTTTTTGGCAGGAGCTTGTAGTGAGGGGCAATGGCTTTGAGCTGGGAAAGGGGATCTTTAGATGGCAGATTAGGAAGCAATTCTTAACAATGAGAATGGTGAGACACTGGGGGAGGTTGCCCAGGGAGGTTGTGGATGGCCCCTCCCTGGAAGCTTTCAAGGCCAGGTTGGACGGGGCCCTGAGCAACCTGGTCAAGCGGACAGTGTCCCTGCACATGGCAGGGGGCTGGAACTGGGTGGTCTTGAAGGTCCCTTCCAACCCAAACAATTTTATGAATCTGTGGTTGTTTTTTTTCCCTGAAAAAAACAAACATTAAGGCATTGTGAGCTCACAAAATTAATGGAGACTGTCCTTATTAAATGGGTAGTTGCTTCTCCTAGCAGTACAGGAATTTATGGGAGAGCAGAGCAGTTGAGCAGAGACCAGCTTAAAATCTATTTGGGGGCTCATGCCTGAGAGCTATGAGGGGAGAAGTGAATTAATCAGGTGCTTTGGACAATGAACCACTACCTAAAAAAAAAGAGGGGGCAGGGGGTGGGGAGCAAGAAAGGGAATAATGAGGGAGTCATAAAATCTTACAATTGTTTCATTTGGAAAAGACCTGAAAAGGTCATGGAGTCCAACTGCCAGCCTAAGACCGCCATGGTCGTTAGGCCATGTCAGAAAGTGCCATGCCCACATGTTTCTTGAACAGCTCCAGGGATGGGGACTCCACCACCTCCCTGGGCAGCCTGTTCCAATGCCTGACCACTCTTGCAGGGAAGAAACTGTTCCTAATAATAAAGGGGAAAGGAAAGCGTGTCTGTTTAGTGAGCTGCCTGTAAGTGAAGTGGTATCCAGGGACCTCTTTAACAGGAGTCAGCAGAAGTGACCTTCATTACCAAACTAATGACTCAGCACTTTCTCCAGTCTGTGTTTCCAGCTCCTCAGAGAAAGAAATATGGGGGGGAGGGGGAGGGGCAGGGAAGCCAAACAAACCAGAACCCTAAACTAAACCCTGTGTGCTTGGAATAAACCAGCAGATTCACAGTCTGTCAGTGGACTGGTTTCAAAGGAGGATGCTGGCAGCATCCCCCTTTGGGGCTGGAAATGACAGCAGGATTTGTGCTTTGTTGCTGACTGCCTGGCATGATATTAGTCTGTTTAATCCTCAGCTCTGGAAGGAGAAAAATGGGTGTAATAATTCCTTTCCCCCCCCCAGTTTATGTCATACCTATTGGGCTAGAAAAACACTTCAGTACAAGAATAACCTTTTTCATTTTCTTTAATGTAAATATACCTCTTTTTTTTTGCTGTATATATGCCTGTGGTGGGCATGTCAAGCATTGGAATGAGCTGCTCAGGGAGATGGTGGAGTTACTACCCCTGGAGTTGCTCAGGAAACGCGTGGACATGCTTTAATGGCTGTGGTGGTGTTAGGTTGAAGGTTGATCCTAGAGGGTTTTTCCAACCCAAAGCATTGCATGATTCTGTGTATTTTGAGGACACCTTGCACAGACACTGTGCCACTTGTCTCATGCAATAAACAATTGACAATTCTGCTTCTACTTGTCTGATCATCAATATAAAGTTGATATAGAGGGCCATATATAGTCCTGTAGCACTGGCAGCACTGCATGAAGCTCAGTGGGATGCATTTGGACAGCAGAGGTGTGTGGATTTCATGGAATCAGAGTGTCATAGCATGGTTTGAGTTGTAAGGGACCTTTAAAGGTCATCTAGACATCTGCAACTAGAACAGGATGCTCAGAGCCTCAAGCAACTTGACCTGGCATGGTTCCAGGGGCATCTACCACCTCTCTGACCAGCCTGGGACAGGATCTCACCACCCTTATCATTGAGAACTTCTCCTACAGCTTTTTAAAGCAAACAGTGGGATTCTTATCACTGGGCTTTATTTAAGGAACATAATTTAGAAGTAGTCCCCCACCACGCTCAAGGAGAAAGATGCTTCCAGACAAAAGGTCCTTCCATCTGCCTTAGATATGTCCCTCAGGAGGGGATGAATCACAGAGAAGCATCTCCTGCTCTGCATCACCCATCCACCCTGAGAACATTGCTCTCCTGGAGACATCACATCTTTAAGCAGCAAAAATGTTTGAGGGAAAGCGATGGTGGTGATCCCAACCATTGAGGAGAACAGAAGGATTAAGTCCTGCACCACAAAGATGTATTTAGGGTTCTAACTCCCATGGCAAAGAAGAATCCTAAGGGGTTTGGCTGAAGCTGATAGAGCTACAAAAGCATCAAGGTTAGACAAAGCTGAGTTTGCTTTCCATTGATCTGTGATTCTCCTCCTGGATTTTAAGAATAAAGCTTGGAGGGAATGAAACCTTTCCAGCATTCATGCTGACGTTTCACTGCCAAATGCTGCCTGCAGGCAGCAGAAACCTCAGCTCCAGCTTTCAGGTGGGCTCCCTGGGGACCTTTGAGGAAAGCCATGGGGCAGGAATTGAGGAAGGGACTTGTGTTGGTGGGGCCAACCATGGTGAAGGGTGTAAGATTTGCCATTAGAGACCAGTAGCACTCTTAAAATGCTTCTAAACCACAAAGCAAGACTCTGCTGAGTTTCAGACTGCTTCATGCAAAAGGATTTATCCCAGAATCCCAGCACAGGAATTCTGCAGATCATCCAGTACAACCTCACTGCTAAAGCTTGGTCACCCACAGCAGCTTGCCCACGGTCACAATGTCCAGCTGGGTTTGGAGTCTTTCCAGAGAGGAGATTCCACAACCTCTCTGGGCAGCCTGCTCCAGGGCTCCAGCACCCTCATAACAAAGGAGTTTCTCCTCCTGTTCAGAGGCAGCCTCCTGGGTTCCAGTTTGTGCCCATTGCCCCTTGTCCTGTTGCTGGGCATCACTGACAAGGATCTGGCCCCATACTCTTGCCCCCCACAGATCCTTCAGCTCTTGCTGGGCATTGAGAAGATCCCGAGGGTGGCTGCTCTTCTCCAGGCTCAACAGTCCCAGGTGTCTCAGCCTCAATTCCTCACAGAGACGCTCCAGGCCACTCACAGTTTTGTAGCCTCTGCTGGACTCTCTCCAGTATTTCCCTCTCCAGGCTCAACAGCCCCAGGTCTCTCAGCCACTCCTTCTCACAGAGATGCTCTAGGCCCCTCAGCATCATCAGAGCTTTCACTGGGCTTACTCCAGTAGTTCCCTGTCTCTCTTGAACTGGGGAGCCTGGAACTGGACCCAGTCCTTCAGATGTGGCCTCACTAAGGCAGAGTAGAGGAAGAGCAGAACCTCTCTCAATTTGCTGGCCACACTCTTCGTCATGCACTCCAGGACATCATTTGCCTTCTTACAATAAGCAATTCAGAGTTTTAGTTTTGCCCATCTTATTTCTTGTACACAAGCAAACATTGTAGAAACAACACCAAAATTAAAAGGGTGAAGAGTACAGAGCCGCTTGGGTTGACAAATACCTCTCAGAGTTCAGGGCTTACTCATTAGATGGTTTCTTCTTCCACTGGCTAATCCTCAAGAGGGACATTAAAGACAAAATGATGTGGGTTCAATGATGTGGATGAGTCCTACATTTCTTGTTCCCCTTTTTCTAACCTAAATGTTCCTCAAACAATTTTCAGTTTATAAACTGACAACTCCCCAGAGAGCTTCTGGAAGAGCTTCTGCTGTGAACATGAGCACCCTTTATCTGGTGTGACCATTGGGATGGGTGTCACAGTGGGACATGAGTGTTTAATGACTTCTGTGTGATAACTGCCATCTTTTATCTTCTTAAATAGTGGGGGTTGTTGCTGTTCTAGCCTATAATGCTGTATCTGATGGAAGGACAGATGGTCAATTATCTCCTACAGTCAGAGGGATCCAGAAACTGGACATAAACCCAAATCGGGACATTATGGGACTTGGATCACTTGTGTTTTGCATCAAGAACAAGGACCAGCTGCCTTAAGGTGGTGGGCACACAGACCAGTTAAACCTCAGCAGGGCTTTTTTAATAAGTAGATTGAATAAGAGAACCCAGGTGCTACACAGGTGTAGAAAGAAGGTCTCCAAATGGTGACGGTATCTGGTGGTCCCAAAATTCCCAGCAGAAGGGTTCATAAAGTGCTGTTCACAGCTTCAGCTCTCAATTTCCATAGAATCATAGAATGGTTTGGGTTGGAAAGGACCTTAAAGATCATCTAGTTCCAACCCCCTGCCACCTTCCACTAGACCAGGTTGCTTGAGGCCTTGTGCAACCTGGCCTTGAACACTTCCAGGACGTGGGCATTCATGCCCTCCCTGGGCAAGCTGTTCCTGTGTCTCACCACCCTCACTGTGATTTTGTTTCACTTCCAGCTTGTTTTCTGCCAACTCCCAGAGAACTTCATCTGAAAAATGGCAAGAAGAACAATTTGGGAAGTGAGGAAGCAGGACAATAGCAAGGTCAACTGTGGCTGAATTCAAAGCAACCTCTTGTGACCATCTGCAAGTATCAGGTTTGCTTTTTTGATAATTCTCCTTCTGATTTTTCCTCTTCTCACATTTTTCCCAGAACTGTGTGTGGGTGCATATGTAATAATCTTCATGCCTGGAAGTATTTCAAAGCCATGAAGACATGGTGCTAAGGGATATGGTTTAGTGCTGACCTGTCAGTACTGGGTTAATGACTGGAACAGATAATCACAGTATCACACAGTATCACAGTATCACCAAGGTTGGAAGAGACCTCAAAGATCATCAAGTCCAACCTGTCACCACAGACCTCATGACTAGACCATGGCACCAAGTGCCACGTCCAGTCCCCTCTTGAACACCTCCAGGGATGGTGACTCCACCACCGCCCTGGGCAGCACATTCCAATGGTGAATGACTCTCTCAGTGAAGAACTTTCTCCTCACCTCTAGCCTCTTGCAACCAAAATGATTCTGTGTTCTTGTAAGGTAGGAGTTAAACATTCTGTTAGGACAGTGAGAATTAAAACCAGATCTCCACTCCACAGGTTTCCTTGTGTAAAGTGTCAGGGGTATTTCAAACAAATCTTGGCTACAGAATGAAGGATGGAATTGTAGAGTTGTGGAATCATAGAATTGTTTTGATTGAAAAGACCTCTAAGATCAACAAGTCCAGCCTTCAACTTAAGACCACCATGGCCATTAAAGCACGTCCCCAGGTGCCACGTTCACACATTTCTTGAGCACTTCCAGGGATGGCGACCCCACCACCTCCCTGGGCAGCCTCTTTCAATGCCTGACCACTCTTGCTGGAAAGAAATGGCTCTTAATATCCAACCTAAACCTTGCCTGGTGCAACTCGAGGACATTTCCTCTTGTTCTATTACCTGATACTAGGGAGAAGGGACCAGCCCCCACCTCTGTAGAGAGCAATGAGGTCTCCCCTCAGCCTCCTCTTCTCCAGGCTAAACAACCCCAGACACTATAACTGTTGTCTTCTTTGGGAATTAGCATTCAAAGCGAATCACTTAACAAGAGAGTGCCAACCATCTTGTCCCAAGACGAGGGAGAGAGGAGCAAAGCAGAGTAATGAGACCTCTCTGCTCGGTCAGGACACAGCAGTGGAATGATGAAGAATAAAATTACTACAGAAATAAAACTGCCTTAAAAAATTGCTGGCATTTTCCTGAGAGAAATTAATGTGATGGAGGGAGGGAAGGGCAGAGCAGCTCCTCACATGTGGGAGATGCTGGGAAGCAAATGAACCAGATGCATGGCTTGTCCTTACAAACTGGCATAGGAGATACCTGAATAAGAGTGGAAAAGTCCAGCAAAGCTACAGGTTGAACTGAAGAACAGATCACATGTTGTAGGCTAGTTTAGCAGAGCAAGAAAGTCCTTCAGAAATATCCTGGATGAATCAGGAGACTTCTTTCTAAAACATACCTCTGTGGTTCTGGGTGGATCATAGACTCGTAGAATGGTTTGGTTTGGAAAGGACCTTAAAGATCCTCTAGTTCCAACCCCCTGCCATGTGCAGAGACACCTTCCACTAGACCAGGTTGGTCAAGCCCTCATCCAGCCTGACCTTGAACACTTCCAGGGATGAGGCATCCACAACTTCCCTGGGCAACCTGTTCCAGTGTTGGATGGGACTTCTACACGAGTACTCACTGAAGAAGATTGCCCTGTAACTGTGCCCAAATTCTACCTCCCATTACAATAACTTGACCATTGCATTTTTATTTTAAAGGCCTCACCCTCTCCTGGAGTCTCCCCAGCTTGTTCCACTTGCTGGTTCTGATGGAGCAGTAGCAGAAGATAACCTGCTGCCAAGATGTGACTTCTTGGCTGTTCAAATACAGCTCAGGGAAAGTGCAGGCTGCAAGGTAAGATGTCAGTAGTCAGCATTTTTACTGATCAATAGCTGCTGATTTCTGAAGGCACCACAGTGAATGCTCCAAAACTAATTGCTGGAAGCTAAAATTAATGCATGGGGGTGGATGGGGGGAAAGAATCAAAGGAGAAGACATTTAAAGACAAAACACAACGCCCGTGAGTGATTTCTCCACGCAGATCTTCCAGGTTAAATTTTTCTGCCAAAGGTATCTCGGCATCTTTCTTCACTCCAAGGACATTGAGGTGCTGGAGCAGGTCCACAGAAGGACAATGAAACTTGAGAAGGGTCTGGTGAGGAGCAAATGGGGGAACTGGGGTTGTTCATCCTGAAGCGAAGGAGGCTGTGGGGAGACCAAGTGGGAGCCAAATGGGGATTGGTCTCTTCTCCCAAGGGACAAGTGACAGGATGAGAGGAAGTGGCCTCAAGTTGTGCCAGGGGAAGTTTAGGTTTGACATGAAGAACAATTTTCTTGTCAAGCCCTGGAGCAGGCTGCCCAGGGCAATGGTGGAGTTCCCATTGCTGGAGGGCTTTCAAAGCTGTGGAGATGTGGTGCTGAGGAACATGGCATAGTGGTGACCTGGCAGTGCTGGGCTAATGGGTGACCCTGATGATCTTCAAGGTCTCTTCCAAACAAAACAATTCTGTAATTCTATGACTCAGTAGTTTAAGCCAGAAAATGAAAGCATGCATCTTGTCTTTGCTACTTAGCATTTTAAAAGTGCCATCTGCAGGTGTTGCTTTGGCCCTTGATATGCTCACACGTCCTTACACAAAGTTTGTGTAGACTGTCACTCTAGCCACATCAGTCTGTTTGAAAGATCCCTTTGGGAGCTTGATCCATGAAGAAGTCAGCACATTCAGAGCAATTCAGATCCTGGAACAAGCTGCCCAGGTAGGTGGGGGAGGCCCAATCTGTCCAGACATTCGAGGTCAAGCATGACAGGGCTCTCAGCAACCTTATTTATCACAGAATCACAGAATGGATCAGGTTGCAAGGGGCCCCCAAAGGTCGTCTTGTCCAACTCCCAGTCTGGTTGGGGATGTACCTTCTTGACTGCAGGGGGAATTGGCCTAGATGCCCTTTAAAGGTCCCTTCCAACTCAATGAGTCTATGATGCAGTATCTTAGAAGAGAAGGAAAACCACTGTTTCAGCATGTCCTGGCAACTGGGAAAGGAGGAAAAAAAGCTTTGCAGAAGCAGTTTATAACACCAAACAGGAACACATTGAAACATATGGATTATTTGGGTTGGGTTGTGTTTGGGGTTTCTTTTAGAGAAATACAAGAAAGTCCATCCTGGTGACTTTGAGATGATGTAGACTAGGGAGCAGAAGTGGGTTTTGGAAACTAAGGTGCAGAGGAGCTACAGTGCCAAAAAAGTGATGGCCCTGAAAAATTCTCATGTGCTAGAAGCTCTGCTTTTTCTGCTGTCCTGAGCACAAAAGTCTTTCTAGGTTGTTGGGTTTTTTTTTTGCTGGGTTCTGATTTTTGCAAAACCAGCCTGAAATCAATTTTCATTATAAAATGTTGGGATTTCCATCACCAGGATGTTTTGAGTGGATCAATTATTTTTTAATTAGCTCCTGCTCACCTCGTAGTTTCGTGTAGAAAGATTTGTAACTACAACACAAAGCAGGTTCACCAAGGTGGAACCTGTACCTGCTTGAGAAAGCTCTGTCTGATTTGTGTCTGGAGAGCTCTGGAGAGGCACATGGTCGATAAAGGAGTGGTAATAGTGGAGGAAGGAAGCTGTGATTGATGCTATGGAGTGCAGCTCCACTAAACAGCTACCTCCTAAAGTTTCATCCACCCTATGCACCAGTACAGGTGAGGGGCTGACCTATTAGAAAGCAGCTTGGTGGAGAAGAACCTGGCAGCGCTGGTGGATAAGGTCCCCAGGAGCCAGCAACGTGACCTCGTGACCAAGAAGCCAAATGGTCTCCTGGGGTGCATGAAGAGCAGTGTGGCCAGCAAGTTGAAGGAGATTCTCCTCCCCTCTGCTCTGCCCTGGTGAGGCCACAACTGGAGGACTGGGTCCAGTTCTGGGCTCGCCAGTTTAAGAGAGACGAGGAACTAGTGGAGAGAGTCCAGTGGAAACTCCAGAGATGCTGAGGGGCCTAGAGCATCTCTGTGAGGAGGAAAGGCTGAGAGCCTTGGGGCTGTTGAGCCTGGAGAAGAGCAGCCTGTGAGGGGATCTGATTAATGCTCAGCAAGAGCTAAAGGGTAGGGGGTGAGAGGAAGGGGCCATACTCTTGTCAGTAGTTACCAGTCACAGGACAAGGGGCAGCAGGTACAAACTGGAATCCAGGAGGTTCCCTCAGAAGATGGGGAGAAGATTGTTTGGTGTGAGGGTGCTGAAGCCCTGAAGCAGGCTGCCCAGGGAGATTTTAGAGTCTCCTTCTATGGAGAAATTCCAAAGCCACCTGGCCGTTGTGATCCCGGGCAAGCTGCTGTGGGTGCCCCTTGCTTAGGAGGCAGATTGGACTGGATGATCTCCAGAAGTCACTTCCAGGCCTCAGCATGCTGGGATTTAGGGATTCTGTGTGACCAGTTACCTCCTAAAGCTTCACTGTCCCAGTAGGTAAGAGCCTTGGCTGATAGACCCAGAAAGAAGAAAGAAAGAGTGCAGCTCTAGATGGAAATCTTTGTATTGAATCTTAGAATCATTCAGTTTGGAAAAGACCTCTAAGATCATCAAGGCTTACCTTCTGTCAAACACCACTAGGACATGTCTCAGAGTGCCGTCTTGCAGCCTCTGAGTAATGTTTTTTGCCCTGGAATTCGAGCTCACGTCACGTATCATCATTGTCTCCATGTGAAGAGAAAGAATCTTTTGGAAGATTAAAATTTACAGCTCATTATTTGAGAAACTTAATGGATTGCTATTGCCTTTGTTCCTGGGATATTTGGTGGGTAAGCAGCAGCTATTCCACTTGCACTCAGGCAGAATTCCTGCCCTGTCCATTCAGCAACGTTACAGTCACTTTTTTTCCCCTTCTTCTGGTGACATTATCCATTTGTCACCATGGGAACCATGTTGAGATCACAAATATGGGCTGTGACATTAATGAATAAATAAAGGGGACAGAGGGGTGGTTAAAAAGGCATTAAAAAATCTTTGCAATCAGCAGTAATAACAGTAAGGGGAAAATAACAATAAAATTATGTCTGACTCATGATAAATAAGGAAATTCTCAGCATTACAGTTGGATGGATGGACACTTTGCTGAGTTAAGTACTGTCTGGATGGCCAGACCCAAAGAATGGTGAGGAATGCAAATTACACTAAATTGGGTGGGAGTGCTGACCTGCTGGAGGGTAGGAAGGCTCTGCAAAGAGAACTGGCAAGGCTAGATTGATGGGGTAAGGCCACTGGTGTGAGATTCAACAAGGCCAAGTGCTGGGTCCTGCACTTAAGTCTCAACAACCCCATGAATGCTCCAGGACTGGGGAAGAGCAGCTGGGAACTGCCCAGCAGTAAAGGACCAGTGGGTGCTATTTGACAGAGGCTGAAGATGAGCCAGTGTGTGCCCAGGTGGCCAAGAAGGCCATCACCATCCTGGTCTAGATCAGTGATAGTGTGGCCAGCAGGAGTAGGGGAGTGATCACGCCTCTGTACTGGGCACTGGTGAGGCAACACCTCAAATCCTGGGTTGAGTTTTAGGCCCTCACTCCAAGAAGGGTATTGTGGTGCTGCAGAGAAAGGCAGTGAAGCTGATGAAGGGCCTGGAGATCAGGTCTGGTGAGGAGCAGCTGAAGAAACTGGGTTTTGTTTAAGTCTGGAGAAGAGGAGGCTGAAGGGAGACCTACAACTCCTTTAAAGGAGATTGGAGTGAGGTGGGGCTCAGTCTCTCTCCTTGTATCTGGTGATAGAAGAGGAAAATTGTGTGAAATTGTGCCAGGGAAGTGTAGGCTGGGTATTAGGAAAATTTCTTTCCTGCAAGGGTGGTCAGGCATTGGAATAGGCTGCCCAGGGCAGTGGTGGAGTCACCTTCCTTGGAGGTGTTCAAGAACTGTGTGGACAAGACACCTTGGGACCTGGTTTATTGGCTGTGGTGGTGCTGGGTTGTTGGTTTGACTCCATGATCTCAGAGGGGCTTTTCCAATCCAAACAATTCTATGATTCTAAAACTCTGTACAGGTCTTGCACTACCTCTGTGCTCTATGTTGAGATGAATCTTCAGGAGGCTGCTGTCTGCCCGGGAACAAAATCATTGCTGCTGCTCAGAGTTTCACAGGAAAGGATGAATGTTCATTGCAGGAATAACATTTAACCAGTATCAGTCTGGGCTTAAACACCTCCAGGGATGGGGCCTCAACCACCTCCCTGGACAACCCATTCCAGGGCTTCACCACTCTCATGGGGAAGAACTTCCTCCTCATGTCCAGCCTGAATCTCCCCACCTCCAGCTTCATTCCATTCCCCCTAGTCCTATCACTACCTGATAGCCTGAGAAGTCCCTCCCCAGCCTTCCTGTAGGCCCCCTTCAGATACTGGAAGGCCACAATGAGGTCACCTCGGAGCCTTCTCCTCTCCAGACTGAACAGCCCCAACTCCTTCAGTCTGTCCTCATAGGAGAGGTGCTCCAGCCCTCTGCTCATCCTCGTGGCCCTTCTCTGGACACCTTCCAGCACCTCCAGATCCCTCTTGTAATAGGGGCTCCAGAACTGGAGGCAGTACTCCAGGTGGGGTCTCACCAGGGCTGAGTAGAGGGGGAGAATCACCTCCCTTGAGCTGCTGGCCACATACCAGCAGTGTGTTGTTTTCTGTGACGGGATGGATTGTGCTTACTTCTGGGGACAGTGGTTGGATCTGACGGTTGGACTTGTTGATCTTAGAGATCTTTTCCAACCTTAATGATTCTGTGATTCTGCTCTGTGCTGGATAAATTTAAAGAAGGGATTTCACAAATAAATGCTGAAATTATCACTCTCTACAACCAGGTGTGGGGTTGGTCTCTTCTTATAAAGAACAAGTGATAGGACAAGGGGAGATGGCCTCAAATTGCACCGGTGACTTGGGAGGTTTAGGTTGGGAATGAGGAACAATTTCATCACTGAAAGGATTGCCAAGCCATGGCCTAGGCTGTCCAGAGCAGTGGTGGAGCTTCCATCCCTGGAGGGCTTCCAAAGCTGTGGGGATGTGATGCAGAGGGACATGGTTTAGTGGTGACCTGGCACTGCTGGGTTAATGGTTTGTCTTGGCTCTTAAAGGTCTCTTTCAAGCAATGCAGTTCTATGATTTGAAGGAGCAGGACATTGAACTCAGTGGTGCAGGGCTTCATGTGACACCTGGGTTCTTATTATTAATTCCAGCTGTTAACAAAAAACAGAGAAGACATAATTCCGTTGTTCTGTTAGAGCTTATCCCACATGAGCCTCAGAAGCTGCTTTTGTTCCTGCATTCTCCTACGCTTTGGCATAATTGAGTTTTCTAATTGTTGATATTAATGTTTTCCTGTCCTCTCTGGCCTCTACCATCCCCGGCAGCCATTAGCTGGGACTTGGCATGACAGATAAATCCATTAGTGATGTGGTTGGTCATGCCTACCTTCTTGATTAAAATCTGTTGATTAAAAGGCTTTTACTCAACTAGACACAGGAAAGGTGGTGGTTGTCTCCCTGCACTGCAGGAGGAAGGATGTTTATTAAGCCCACTGTCAGATGCACCAGCCTCCCATGGATCAACAGCACAGACCTTATCTCTAGATGAATTTAAGTATCCATGGCATCGATTGGTTGCCTTCCTTCAGAAGAAGTTAAGAGACAGGGATGAATGGGAGCACCTTCAGAAGGAGAAATGAAGAGAAAGGGCTGGATGGGAGCACAGATGATGGCTAGGTAACAGCAGGGAGAACAGATATATGCCTCATACAAGGTGGGAAATTTTTCCTAATATCGAACCTAAACCTCCCCTGGCACAATTTCAGGCCATTTCCTCTTGTTCTGTCACCTGATGCTATGGAGAAGAGACCAACCCCCACCTCACTGCATCCTCCTTTCAAGGAATTATAGAGAGCAGTGAGGTCTCTTAATTGGTGAGGGGCTTGGAACACAAGCCCTATGAGGAGAGACTGAGGGAGCTGGGGTTGCTTAGCCTGGAGAAGAGGAGGCTCAGGGGAGGTTGTAGACAGGTGGATGTTGGTCTCTTCTCCCAGGCAACCAGCACCAGAATAAGAGGACACAGTCTCAAGCTGTGCCGGAGGAGGTTTAGGCTGGATGTTAGGAAGAAGTTCCACACAGAGAGAGTGACTGGCCATTGGAATGGGCTGCCCAAGGAGGTGGTGGAGTCACCATCATTGGAGGTGTTCAGGAGGAGACTTGATAGGGTGCTTGGTTGCATGGTTTAGTTGATAAGGTGGTGTTGGATGATAGGTTGGACATGATGATCTTGAAGGTCTCTTCCAACCTGGTCTATTCTATTCTATTCTATTCTATTCTATGCTATGCTATGCTATGCTATGCTATTTCTATGCTATTCTATGCTATTCTATTCTATTCTCCCCTCAGCCTCCTCTTCTCCAGACTAAACAATTGGAGGTCCCTCAGGTGCTCCTCACTAGACCTCCTTCTTTAGACACTTCACCAGCTTTGTTGCTCTGAAGAAGTCTTCCAAGAAGGTTTTGTGCCTACGTGCTTTGAGAAGCAATGGAGGGAATGCAATAAATATGGTAACGAGCAGGTGATGAGGAATCTGATGAAAATAAATCCAATCTGGCTCGGAAGACTAAATGAATGTCTCAGTACATGTATAAATCTTCTGCTCTTTATTAAGTCCTGGGAAGATTTATTAAATTTTTGATGGCTTAAGAAATACAAAAGAACTGTAATAATAAGAGAGAGAAGGGATTGCATACAACTCTCAGTGTAATAATGGTCAAAATGGGTTGATTAGATCTTTTCTGATGCGATGAATATTACAGAATATTATATAAACTAATATTTGGGGGGGGGGAGGGAGGGGAGCACTAAATTTATGCAGCTCAAAGATGTTCAGATGGTTTCCACCTTAAAGAATTAAAAAAGAAATAATATTATTTTATAGCTTTAAATATCATTGGCAGCAAGGTATCTGCTTTTAAAGTGGTCGTGGAGGTGTTGGGTAGAAGGTTGGACTTGATGATCTTAGAGGTGTTTTCCAACCTCAGTGATTCTGTGAGTTAAATGTCTTTTTTTTATCAGAATCACCATGTATTTTTGTGGAACGTCGGTTTAATCTATCACAGAATGGTGGAGCTTCAAAATTACCTCTGGAGATCATCTAGTCCAACCCCCCAGCTAAAGAAGGGTCACCCAGAGTGGATCTCCAGGTTCACAAGAGCTAAACAGTCTCAAGCTGCACCAGGGGAGGTTTAGGCTGGATGTTAGGAAGAAGTTCTTCATAGAAAGGGTGATTTGCCATTGGAATGTGCTGCCCAGGGGGGTGGTGGAGTTGACATCCCTGGAGGTGTTCAAAAGGGGATTGGATGTGGCACTTGGTGCCATGGTTTAGTCATGAGGCCTGTGGTAACAGGTTGGACTTGACAATCCTTGAGGTCTCTTCCAACCTTGGTGATTCTGTGAGGTGTGTAGGAAGAGACTGGATGGGGTGCTTGGTGCCATGGTTTAGCTGATTAGATGGTGTTGGATGATAGGTTGGACTCGATGATCTCAAAGGTCTTTTCCAACCTGGTTAATTCTATTATTTCTATTCTATTCTATTCTATTCTATTCTATTCTATTCTATTCTATTCTATTCTATTCTATTCTATTCTACTCTACTCTATTCTAAAGGATGGGGGGCAAGAGGATGGGGCCAGACTCTTGTCAGTGGTGCCCAATGGCAGGACAAGGGGCAGCAGGCAAAAATTGGAACCCAGAAGGTTCCATCTGAAGAGGAGGAGAAACTTCTTTGGTGTGAGGGTGCTGGAGCCCTGGAGCAGGGTGCCCTGAGAGGCTGTGTTGTCTTCTGGCCACCTGGCCATTGTGATCCTGAGCAAGCTGCTGTGGGTGCCCTGCCTTAGCAGGGGGAAGCATTGGCTGGATGATCTCCAGAGATCACTTCCAACCCCCAGCCTGCTGGGATTCTTTGGAAATCCCAGTTCAAAAAACACGTAGGCATGGCATATCAGGACATAGTTTAATGGCTATGGTGGTCTTGGGTTGATAGTTGGACTTGATGAACTTAAAGGTCTTTTGCAGCTGAAACAATTCTGTAATTCTATGAAGATTGCTGGTTAGTTAGTTGGTTATGTTAGTAGGTAGGTAAGTAGATAAGCAGAGAGGGAGGGAGTGGGGGAGAGAGGGAGAGGAAAGTAAGTAGGTAGGTAGGCAGGTGGGTAAGTAGGTAGTTGGGTAGGTAGATATATAGGTAAGTAGGCAGGTAGGTAGGTAGGTAAGTAAATAGGAAGGTAGTAGATAGGTAGGGAGGTAGGGAGGTGATAGGCAGGTATTTTGCTCGCTGTCTACAAACACACAATTTCAACTCAGGAAAAGAAAGAGTCAAAATATTGACTGAAGCAGCACCAAGAGAGATGGAGATATAATATTGCTTGTGATTCTTAAGGAAAAAAAGGACATTTTTATTTGGAGAAAATGCAACTCTGCTCTTGCTGTGGAGCTCCACATTTATAAAGCTGTTCCCATACCTCAGAGAAAGATTGCAACATGCCTTGCTCACCAAAACAGACACCCCACCCCCCCCCACCCCCACAAGCAAACCCAAACCAACAACCAGCCAAAGAAACAAATTGTGTGAGAGGAGCCCAGATGGAGATTGTCAAAATATAAATCTTTGTAAAGAACTGATAAATATCCCAGGGAAAGAAAAGAAACAAACAGCACATGTAGGCCACTCCTAATGAATCACATCATTCATAATGCTGTTAATGACTCCAGCACCGATACCTTGTGTAATTAAATTATAAGGAAGCTTAGTTTAAGCAGATGGAGCCTGTCAGAATGTTAATCTGCTCCAAACTGCATTTCGTACCAGAAGGAAGAGTAATTGTTTTGTCAAGATTTGGATTCCAGGAGTATTTTCTTAGCTACAATCCAGCATTGCAGATGTTTTCTTGCCAAGTAGTTGTAGCTAATGTGTATCAGTCCGAGAGTTCTTCAAATGATGGGTCTTGATTTTGTTTTGCTTCCTCCTGACATCTCCTGAATCCTGATTTAGTCTCCATCTCTTCATTCAGTTCCCTGAAAGGGGGCTGGAGTGAGGTGGGGCTTGGTCTTTTCTTCCTAGCATCAGGTGATAGAACAGGAGGAAAAGGCCTGAAATTGCACAAAGGGAGGTTTGGGTTGGATATTGGGAATAATTTCTTTCCTGCAGGAGTGGTCAGGCATTGGAACAGGCTGCTCGGGTAGGTGGTGGAATCACTGTCCCTGGAGGTGTTCAAGGAATGTGTGGATGTGACACCTGGGTTAGGCTGATGGTTGGACTTGAGTATCTCAGAGGACTTTTCCAACCAAAGCAATTCTGTGATTCCATGATTCATGCAATCACAGAAAGGTTTGGGTTTGGGAGGAACTTTTAAAGCTCATCTTGTCCAACCCCCCTGCAGTCAGCGAGGACATCTGCAACTAGACCAGGTTGCTCAGGGCCCCAGACAACCAGGCCTGGAATGGTTCGAGGGATGGGGCTTCCACACAAGAGTTCACTGCAAAAGATTGTCAGCAGGGACATCTCCAACTAAACAATTGTGCTGACTCTTATCTTCTTGAGACTTAAATGGAAAATGGGAAAAGCTACTGAAAAATTCTTTTCTACATTATCCCTTTCAGGGTTCAAGTTATCAGCAGCATTGGTCTATGTGCAGAACTTGGCCTGTAAAATGACCCTCAACTGCCCAACAAGGAACTGCATCCCATGAACGGCACCTTCAGGAGGAAGCTGAGGGATCTCCAGGCTCAAGCCTCTGCTTCCCTGGTCGGTGTCCTAGGAGGACTCTGTCCCTTCTGCCTTCCATCCTGATCCCTGTGCTCCTGAATCCAGTTCCAGAATCCAGCTCCTGAATCCCATTGCCATCTGCTGCTGAGCCCAGTCTGGGATTTGCCCAGTGCTTGTCCCCATCATCAGTGGTGCCAACAGTTCTGCCATTGCCATCAGGGCTTGGGTTGAACCTTGGATTGTGTCTCTGTGTCTCTGTGTCTCTGTTCCATGGGACTGTTCTTCTTCCCATCCCAGCTGGTTGAGTTTCTTTCCCAACCCATGAGTCTCTCTCCCTTCTCTTCCTTTTGGGCAGACAGAGGGCTTCATGGAGAGCCTTTGGCATTCCTGTGGTGGAAGACACAAGCATATGTGGTCTGAGTTTGGGTCAAATCTGCTGGGATATCACATAGGTTCTTCCATCTCACCATGCAACCTTTGAAACCTTGACTGAGATGAGTTGTTTGTAAAGAGGAGGTTGTTTATATACCTGAACGTGTCTGTGTTATGGTTTTGCTTTGTTGCTTCAAGACATATTTAATGAGGTGTCTCTCTGAGGCTTCCTCACATGACAATTTCAGAATGTGGAACATGGGGGTTATGTGGAACCACCATATGGTGAGCATGATCAGTGTTTTGCTGTCAAATTCCCACAGGATTTTGTTTTGAGTAAGGTTCTAGTGTTCAGTTTCATGGTGGAAGAGGAGGTTGAGGAGCAACCTTCCTGCTCTCTACAACTTCTTCGAAGGAGATGGAAGTGAGGTAAGGCTTGGTCTTTTCTCCCTAATATCAAGTAAAAGGATGAGAGGAAATGGCTTCAAGTTGTGCCAGGAGAGGTTTGGGTTGGGTGTTAGGAACAATTTCTTTCCTGCAAGAGTGGTCAGGCATTGGAACAGGCTGCCCAGGGAGGTGGTGGAGTCACCATCCCTGGAGGTGTTCATGAAACGTGGGCATGGTACTTTGGGACATGGTTTAATGGCCATGGTGATGTTGGGTTGATGATTGGACTTGATGATCTTAGAGGTGTTTTCCAGCCCAAACTAATTCTATGATTCAATAGAATGGATTCATAGAATGGTTTGGGTTGGAAGGGACCTTCAAGATCATCTAGGTCCAACCCCCTGCCATGGGCAGGGACACTTTCCATTAGACCAGGTTGATAAGGCATCATCCAACCTGGCCTCCAGGCAGGGGCCATCCATGACCTCCCTGGGCAACCTGTTCCAGTGTCTCACCACCCTCACTGTAAAGAATTTCTTCCCAATATCCAGTCTAAACCTCATCTCCTCAGGCTTAAATCCATTGCTTCTCATCCTATCATTCTTGTGTGGTGAGGAACCTCTGCAGATATCCTTGTACCATTTTCTGGGTTGCTTGTTTTGTTTTACTTGCACATCTCTTGGTTAAATCATGCATTTACATAAAAAAATTTCTTACAGTGCAAGGCAGAATCACCTCCCTGTACTAAACATCTCACAGCCTGCCCTGAGATTATTACTGAGCTTTTCTGTATTCAATGATATTCACAGCTATTAAAGGTGAAAGGGCAAAAAAGGCAGGGTTGAGGAGCATGAGGCAGTTTCAGGATGGCAATAGCCTTACAGGAGGCATTAGAACCTCCACCAGAGCATTTGCAATTCACGATGCCTAATTAAGTTCTTCTCAATGTTAAGAGCTGAAAAGCCATTCAAAGGAGTTTATGGATCAGCTTTGTGAAGTTGGATAGTAGCTCTACAGGGGTGACAGCAAAGGAGAATTCCTCATGTCTTCAACAATCAGGACATCAGCTAATGAAAAGCTAATTAGCATGTTTTCTTTTTTTGGGGTCTAATTAACAGATTTCATGTGGGGAAAATATGCTTCACCGTGCCAGTTTTGGAGACCTAACAAAGCCAAAGCAACTTTTGCACACTTGCACCTCTGAAGGCTAGATTCTTTTCAGTGGTGTCCAGAACAAAGGGCACAAACTGAAACTTGGGATGTTCCGTCTGAACAGGAGGAGAAACTCCTTTGGTGTGACGCTGCTGGAGCCCTGGAGCAGGCTGCCCAGAAAGGTTGTGGAGTCTCCTTCTCTGGAGAGATTCCAAACCCACTTAGACATTGTGATCCTGGGCAAGCTGCTGTGGGTGACCCCTGCAGGGGACTTGGACTGGATGATGTCTGGAGGTCCCTTCCAACCCTACCATGCTGGGTTTCCTTGAAGATATTGGAACCATCTCAGCAGATAGCATTTGGGCCATTAAGCACAAAATGCTAGAGATTCTTAAGTGGGCTTTATTTTATGCAAAACAGAACATTAAATGCCTCTTAATGTGAGTCACTGTAACACAGGAAGGCTAATAGAATTAAAGAAACATTGACTCCTGAAGGTTGGGAGAGACCTCTAAGGTCATCAGCCCTAATGTTGGAAAAGACCTCACAGTATCACAAAGGTTGGAAGAGACCACAAAGATCATCAAGTCCAACCTGTCACCACAGACTCCATGACTAGACCATGGCACCAAGTGCCACGTCCAATCCCCTCTTGAACAGCTCCAGGGACGGTGACTCCACCATCTCCCCAGGCAGCACATTCCAATGGCGAATGACTCTCTCTGTGAAGAACTTCCTCCTCACCTCCAGCCTGAATTTCCCCTGGCGCCGCTTGAGACTGTGTCCTCTTGTTCTGGTGCTGGTTGCTAGAGAGAAGAGACCAACGCCCTCCTGGCTACAACCACCCTTCAGGTAGTTGTAGAGGGCAATGAGGTCTCCCCTGAGCCTCCTCTTCTCCAGGCTAAACAACCCCAACCCCCCTCAGCCTCTCCTCATAGGGCTTGTGCTCAAGGCCTCTCCCCAGCCTTGTTGCCCTTCTCTGGACACCTTCAAGTGTCTCAATGTCCTTCCTAAACTGAGGGGCCCAGAACTGGACACAGTCCTCAAGGTGTGGCCTAACCAATGCAGAGTCCAGGGGCACAATGACCTCTCTGCTCCTGCTGGTCACACTATTCCTAATGCAGGCCAGGATGCCATTGGCCTTATTGGCCACCTGGGCTGTTTAGGCAGTTGTCGATCAGCACCCCCAGGTCCCTCTCAAGATCATTGAGTCCAACCATCAACCCCACACCACCATGGCCACTAAACCATGTGCCTAAGTGCCACGTCCACACATTTCTTGAACACCTCCGGGGTGGTGACTCCACCACCGCCCTGGGCATCTTGTTTCAATGCCTGACCACTTGAGGTGGTGGAGAAATCCAAATCCAGCTGTCCACTGTAGTTGGTGCATAATGTAACTAATACAGTTTTTCAGTTTGAGCTGTTGGTTTTGAAAAGAGAGTAATAGATGTCTAAGGAGTAGAGATTACAAATTAGCTGGTAAACAATTATCAACCAAATTCTGACTAACCTGCTGTTTGAAGGTCTTCTGGTCCGTAGCAGCAGCATTTCTTCCATGAAGCACAAAAACACCTTCCCAAAATAAACCCCATTTTTTGGTTCCTTTTGCCTAAACAAGAATTTATTGTATTTTACCATCAGCAGCAAGACTTGGGGAGTTTCCATCTGCAGCTGTTCACTGCGGCGCCACAGCCTCGGCTGACATAATTCAAGGTGGCACTTGCGACTTTGGTGGAGCGGGGAGGATTTACACCGCTTGACAGATCCCACTTGCAAATTCTGGTGAAGCTCTGAAATCCTGCAGGATCTGCCACCGGTTTCCTCTTGTCAGCCCCCTCCTCTAAGCTCCTGAGAGCGTGCAGTCTGTGTGTGACAGGGAACCGTGTCTCCCTGCCATGGCATGGGATTTTGGAGCCAGGATGCTGGGGTTATAGAACCATAGAATGCTGGTGGATGGAAATGCCCTCCAAGATCGTGGAGTCCCACCATCAACGTAACACCACCATGGCCGTAAAACTACGTCCCAAAGTGCCATGTCCGCACATGGCTTGAGCACCTCCTGGAAGGGGGACTCCACCGTCTCCATGGGAAATGTATTCCAGTACCACACGCTGGAGCAGCACACAAATCCACAGCTGCTGAGTTGATGGTTCAGATGGATCTTTACCTGTCTGTCCTGGTGCTCAGAGCTGTGAGTTCCCAGCTCAGTCTGTGCTCATGGAGGCATTTTATGGATTTCAGGGCAGGACTGCACAGCCAGGGGCTACTTCTAGAGGGAGAAGCTGATGGCGATTGTTCCTGACAAGGTTGGGCTGCAGAAATGCTCTCCTGAGACTTGCTCCTTTGTACACCAAGGGCACTGCCACAGCTTGTGCTCCACCTTGGGTGGCAGGAAGGCAGAGGTGACACCTGCAGGAAGGAGCAGCTAGGACAGGTTACCCTCAACTGCCCAAAAAGGGATTGCATACCATGAATGGCATCTTCAGGAGTAAAGTGAGGGATCTTCTGGCTCAAGTCTCTTCTCTGGCCACTGTCCCAGCAGGGCTCTGTCCCTTCTGCCTTCCATCCCAATCCTTGTGTTCCTGAATCCAGTTCCAGAATTCAGCTCCTGAATCTGGATCCCATCAGCTGCTGAGTCCAGTCTGGGACTTCCCCAGTGCCTGCCCCCAGCATCAGTGGTGCCAATGATGCTGTCACTGCCATCAGGGCTTGGGTTGGCTCTTGGTTTGTGTCTCTGTTCCATGGGATTGTTCTCTTCATCCCAGCTGGCTGAGTTTCTTTCCCAGCCCATCAGTCTCTCTCCTTTCTTCACTGTCTCTTTGCTTTGGGAAGGCAGAGGGCTTCACAGAGAGCTTCTGACACTGCTCTAGTGGCCATCCCAGCCTTGGCCCTTGACAACAGGGTTAGAAGGTTTGAATTTACACAAAAGAAAGAGTAATCTTTTAAAGTTTTCACCTCCACCAAAAAGTCCTGCATTCACTCTTCCCTTGAGTCCAAGGGGCAAGCTCCTGGCTTAACCAAGGTTTCTTGTCCTTACTCTGGGGCAAAACCAAGACATAAATAGTTGAAGTTGTTAAAATAATGCAGATTGATAAGCATAAAGGTTCTAGGTTGGTACCTGTGGACCAAAATCATGCAGCAAATTGTACCTACTCTAAACATTGCATCTGACCTTGGTGGTCTCAAAATTACATCCTCTATATGCTTCTTTCTAGCCAACCTCTGCTCTTGATGTACAACTCAATCATTTGTCCTCATCTTGCAGCTACTTATGTTTCAAGGGAAGCAACTCTGTGCAAAGAAATAGCTGGCATTTGATGATGGAGATGGACTCCAGCCAGGGTAGGAGGCCAAAAGCTTACCTGCTGTGAACCTTTGATTATCTTGGTGGTTAGTGAGTTGCTGTAACATTGCATGGGATGGTGAGAAACCACATTGCTTTCATGCCCTTATCCCAAGCCCATCCTCCTGTGGAGCTGGCAGAGAGCCCAGTGCCACCTCCCAGCATCCCCCCAGCTGTAAATTGCTGGGGTTGGCTCCCATGCATTGGATCTGCTGTAAAAAATGAACTTTCAAATCAAGGAGAAATGTAGTCCTATAAATCTGTGGAGGAAAGGGAGGAACGTATTTTGCACGTGCTTTGCTTGTAGGATCAGCTCTTCAGCCACAAAGCTTCTCTGCTAAGAGCACAGCACTCAGAAGAAAAAAGGAAAAACAACCTGAAGTACAGAAAATGAGAAGTCTGCAAAGCCACAATTGGTGCTTTCTCTGCTCAGTGATAGGGCAGCCACAAAACCTGCTCATGACCTCCAGAACTTATGTTAACATTGAGCCAGCAATGTGCTCTTGTGGACAAGAAGGCAAACAGACTCCTGGGGTGCATGAAAATGAGTTTGACCAGCAGGTTGAGGGAGGTTCTTCTCCCCTTCTGCTGCAGTAGTAGGACACAGCTAAAGTCCTGGGACCTGGTCTGGGCTCCCCAGTTCAGGAGAGACAGAGAACTGCTGGAGAGAGTCCAGTGGAGGCTACAAAGAGGCTGAGGGGCCTGGAGCATCTCTATGAGGAGGAAAGGCTGAGAGACCTGGGGCTGTTGAGCCTGGAGAAGAGCAGCCAGAGTGGGGATCTTCACAATGCTCAGCATAGCTAAAGGACCTGTGGGGGGGCAAGAGGATGGGGCCAGACTCTTTTCAGTGTTGCCCAGGGACAGGACAGGGGGCAACAGGCACAAACTGGAACTCAGGAGGTTCCATCTGAAGAGAAACTTGTTTGGTATGAGGGTGCTGGAGCCCTGAAGTAGGCTGCTCAAAGAGGTTATGGAGTCTCCTTCTCTGGAGCGATTCCAAACCCAGTTGGACGTTGTGATCCTGGGCAAGCTGCTGCGGGTGACGCTGCTTTAGCGGGGGAGTTGCACTGGATGAGCTCCTGAGGTGGTGCAACTCTTACCATTTTTGGTAACTACTCTTACATGTAAGGGTGGAGCTAATCCCCTTGCCTATTTTTCTTTAGAATATGTTTTGAATTAGGCAATCAATGGACTTCTTTTGGTTGGAAAAGGCCTCTAAGGTTAGGGTCCAACTGTTGACCTAACACCACCATGGCCATTAAACCAGTCACAAAGCGACATGCCCACATGTAGCTGAAGGCAGCTGGCTCTGCTTTAAGCCCAAAAAGCAGAATAATGGATTTTTGAAATGTTCACCTTTTAGTAACAACTGAACCATTTTCAGGATCTCAGTTTTGGACAGGAAAGTCTAAATTTCCCCTGAGGGCTGCTTGGTATTCGGTGGTTGCTCTGTTGTTAGCCCAGGGGTGAGGTGCCACTTGCAGAAGAAGGTGTTACTGGAGAGGAATGTGAAACACTTCAGAAGTTCAGGGTAATATTACAGTTTCCTCTGGAAAGTGTTTTGCTCACTAAATGTCTTCTCTATCCACCCTCCAAAGGAAGGAATAAGCATTGAGATGTACAAAAAGAGCACTCGGGTGAGGTAAGGAGCTATAATTTTTGACTGACCAACTGAAAAGATCATTTTTCCTCCTGGTGATCCTGCACTCCAAGAAAATGAGACTTCTGCGAAGGTAGAAATGCACCTTTTCAGCTCAGATCTGAATGATGAGTCCTTGGGGACGCTTTGCAGCACAGCCACATGCTGAGACACTTGGGGATGGCCTCAGGATGATAGAATCATTAAGATTTGGAAAGACCTCTGTGACCATTTTAGGCTGTGCCTTTAAGAAAGGGACAGGTTCTGGAACACTCTGGATGAATGTTTTGGTTTAACAATGAAAACAAAGATATTCTAAACTAATTTCATTGGTAGATTGGTAGAATGCAACTTCAAATTTTTAGCTTTAGTTCAGTTTGAATCTCAGTCAGTTCTGTCTGTCTGTTTCAGTCTCTCTGAGCAACAGCTGTTTTCTGTCTGTGCTGGTGGGTGCTGACCTTCAACTAACCAGATAAGAAACTAATTCTTGCATAGGCTTTGAGCATATGTGGGATCAGTGCTGGGCCCCATCCTCTTTAATATCTTCATTGATGATCTGGATGAGGGGATTGAGACAGTCATCAGCAAATTTGCAGATGACACCAAGTTGGGAGCAGATGTTGATCTGTGAGAGGGCAGAAGGGCTCTGCAGAGGGACCTCGACTGACTGGACAGATGGGCAGAGTCCAACAGGAAGGCATTCAACAAATCCAAGTGCCGGGTGCTGCACTTTGGCCACAACAACCCCATGCAGAGCTACAGGCTGGGGTCAGAGTGGCTGGAGAGCTGCCAAACAGAGGGACCTGGGGGTGCTGATTGACAGCTGGCTGAACATGAGCCAGCAGTGTGCCCAGGTGGCCAAGAGGGCCAATGGCATCCTGGCCTGCATGAGGAAGAGTGTGGCCAGCAGGAGCAGGGAGGTCATTCTGCCCCTGTACACTGCATTGGTTAGGCCACACCTTGAGAACTGTGTCCAGTTCTGGACCCCTCAGTTTAGGAAGGACATTGAGATACTTGAATGTGTCCAGAGAAGGGCAACAAGGCTGGGGAGAGGCCTTGAACACAAGCCCTATGAGGAGAGGCTGAGGGAGCTGGGATTGTTTAGCCTGGAGAAGAGGAGGCTCAGGGGAGACCTCATTGCTCTCTACAACTACCTGAAAGGTGGTTGTAGCCAGGAAGGGGTTGGTCTCTTCTCTCTAGCAACCAGCACCAGAACAAGGGGACACAGTCTCAGGCTGTGCCAGGGGAAGTTTAGGCTGGAGGTGAGGAGAAAGTTCTTCACAGAGAGAGTCATTCACCACTGGAATGTGCTGCCTGGGGAGGTGGTGGAGTCACCATCCCCTGGAGGTGTTCAAGAGGGGACTGGACGTGGCACTTGGTGCCATGGTTTAGTCATGGAGTCTGTGGTGACAGGTTGGACTTGATGATCTTTGAGATCTCTTCCAGCCTTGATGATATTCTGCTACTGTGAGCTAACAGAATTTCCTCCTTAATAATTACCTTTTCTCTCTCTAACCCTTTTTGGGAGAAAAGGGAGGAAGGGGAGAAGGGGGTATAGTTGGGGGGACCCTTCTCCTTGGAGGAGGGAAAGGTTTTTCTGTGTTACGTTCTTTGCTGTATATTTGTGTATCTATATATTGTAAATACTGTATCTTGTGTATATATTCATCTGCACTTCATCCTGCTTGTAAATATAGCTTACTCATTTCTGCATCTCTGAGTTAGCCATGGGTTTCTTTGTGGGGGGGAGAGCTGAACCTTTCACCACCACAACCTCCAAGATCATCAAGTTCAAACTTCCACCCAACAGCTCCATGTCCACTAGATCATGTCCCTGATATTATGAACACCTGCAGAGATTGTGACTCCACCGTCTCCCTGGGCAGCCTGTTCCCATGCCTGACTGCTCAGGCAGTCAGAGCACTGGTCTGGGTGACAAACTGTAGATAAAGTGAAGTCACTATGAGAAAAGTGAAAAAAATAAAAATACAGAGTACTTCAGCTGAGTCAATCTTGGGGCTGTAATTTAGAGAAGCAAAGCAAAGTACTTCAGGAACAATGAACTGCTGAGAACGATCAACTTCAAGGCACAAACTGCATTTGTCATGAATGAGCAGAGAAAGAAACATAAGGAGGGAAACAGAACCCCACAGAGCTTAAAGCAGGTTTCTCTTCCTTTGAACAACGTCAGAAGTGGCACAAGCGGCGTATGAGGGAGAGGTTGCAGCTCACTTGTGTGCAAAGCTGAGAGCTGGGATCATCCCACTGGGCAGCTTGGGCTGATTACAGAATCAGAGAGAATCACAGACTGGGTGAGGTTTGAAGGGACCTCTGGAGATCATCCAGTCCAATGCCCCTGCTAAAGCAGGGGCACACACAGCAGCTTGCCAAGGATCACAATGTCCAGGTGGCTTTGTAATCTCTCCAGAGAAAGAAACTCCACAACCTCTCTGGGCAGCCTGATGCAGGGCTCCAGCACCCTGTCCAGCAGGTCACCCCTCACCTGTACTGGTGCAGGGGCTTATTCCTCCCCAGGTATAAGACCTTATGTGTGGCTTTGTAGATCTTCACGAGCTTCCTCTTCCTGTTCTCCCATTGCATCTAGTTTTCATAGTATCACAGTATCAGTCAGGGTTGGAAGGGACCACAAGGATCATCTAGTTCCAACGCCCCTGCCATGGGCAGGGACACCCTACACTAGATCAGGCTGGCCAGAGCCTCATCCAGCCTGGGCTTAAACACCTCCAGGGACAGGGCCCCAACCATCTCCCTGGACAACCCATTCCAGGTATCACATTTTGCTCACAGGTATCCTGCGCACCAACATCACCACCTGTCCTGACTGTTACCTTGTAAACATCTGGGAACTACTGTGAGCTGAAAATATGTTTGGGCTTGTTCACATCCACCTGCTCTTTTTAAGATGATAACATGTAGCAAAGCAACTTAGACTGACAAAACACATTTTAATTAAAAACAAACAAACAACAAAGTGTTTCTTTGGAAGCCCAGATCAGCACTTGAATTGTAAACCAAAAGAGAAGCATCCTGTTTTTACTTACTTACATCTGCTCTTTGCCACAATACTCTTCAATTCCTACTAGGTGCAGAAGGGATCCAAAATTCTCCAACCTATTAAAACAATTGAGGGCAGGAGCACACATCAGTCTTGTTTCAGAAACGTCTCCATGATTTGCACCTTTCTGTGTGCTGTGTCTAAATTGGCCAACAGTTCAAAGCTCTGTTTCCTTGGCTTTTGAGATTTGGTTCCCCACAGACTTGTGGAGACTTTTCCCTTGGCTTCAAGAATGACAGAATCATAGATTCACCAAGTTTGGAAAAGCCTTTTAAGCCCATCGAGTCCAACCACAGCCCAACTACCAAGAAACTCATTTTGGTCTTCCCCCAAACTTTTGGAGCTTAAGAGGCTTCAGAGTTTCTTCCAAGTGATTGTAAAAATAGCCCTGGGATAGACAAATTCTTTTGCTGACAATATACACAGCTTCTTCCACAGCTGTACCAAGGTGCACATCACCCCAAGTCCCATTACCATCTTTGCTTCAATGAGCATTAACCAGAGAATCATGGAATCATTCTGGTTGGAAAAGACCTCCGGATGAGCAAGTCCAGCCTGCCCTGCCAGGTCACCACTAAACCATGTCCCTCAGCAACACATCTACACAGCTTTACAATTCCTCCAGGGATGGGGACTCCACCTCTGCCCTGGCCAGTCTGGAGCAGGCCTTAACAGCCCTTTGGGGGAAAGAAATCGTTCCCAAACATCTCCTGGTGCAAGCTGAGGCAATTTTTTTTCTCATCCTGTCACTTGTGGCTTGCAAGAAGAGACCCACCTGGCTCCATAGAACCATAGAATGGTTTGGTTTGGAAGGGATCATCTAGTTCCAGCCCTCCTGCCTTGCTCAGGAACATCTTGCACTGGACCAGATTGGTCAAGGCAGACTGTTCCAATGTTTGAAAACCCTCAAGGGAAAGAAATTGGTCATCATGTCCAACCTAATCCTCCCCTGGCACAATCTTAGGCCATTTCCTCTCATTCCATCACCTGATACTTGGGAGAAGAGACCACCTTCCACCTAGCTCCAGCTTTCTCTCAGGGATTTGTAAAAAGCAATGTGGTCTCCCTTCAGCCACCTTTTCTCCAGACTAAACAACCCCAGGTCCCTCAGCTGCTCCTCACAAGACCTCTGGACTCTACGTGGGCTTCAAATCCAGCTCAACAATAGCATTGCAGGTGGGACTGCTGGTTGCTGCCAACATGAAATCTCTTCTTGCTCACGGCCTTTCAGTGAGGATACAAAGAGATGAAAAGGATTTGTTGCTGTTTTTCATGTCAAGCACAAAGCACAGCAGACAAATCTGTTTTATTTACTCCCAAAACAAAGGCCCCACAGTTTAGAAAGATGGTTGGAGGAGGAAAAGATGTGTAAACCCAACACGTGTTCAGCTCCTACACTGCAGCAGTGGAATTGTTGAGGAGCACGGCAAAAATACCCACCAAGGACCACAGCTGAGATGTTGCTAAGCAGCATCACAACCTCAGTCCCTGAAGTGCATTTGAAACCATGATCACCTCCACAAATTGCCACGGAGCTTTCTTCCATTCCAACCTCCCCAGCTCAGTTCCATTCAAGGTCGATGGAGGCTGCAAACTTTATGACTTCCTCTTTTAAGAGCTTCTGAGCTGTGTTCCCCATGCAAAACCATCAAGCAGAGTTGAGCTCTTGTGCTGGACGGGGACATATGACTGACTGGTGACCTATTCACAGGCAGAGCATCTCCTGGTTGGTTTATCCTAGCCAGACCTCCTTAGAGAGAGGACTTGAGAAAAAGCAAGTAGAAAATAAGATAGAAAATATGATGGGATTTTGCACAATTTAGTTTCATTTGGCACTGAGTTGCCATCAGAAGGGTGTGAAGACCTGAGGAGTTTTACCTCTCCCAATTCTGGCACAATTTCCTTCTTGTTACCATAGGATCACAGTCAGCAGGGACACGTGCAACTAGAGCAGGTTGCCTCAGAGCCCCAGGCAACTTGACCTGGAATGGTTCCAGGGATGGTGCGTCTACCACCACTCTGTACAACCACCTATACTGTTTTATCTCCTGTTCCATCTCCAGCCTCAAGACACTGAGCCCCCTCAGTAACAAAGGAAACTCCTGAAGGGAGTTTCTTTGTTTGGCTCCTTTATTTTCATATGGTGCATGTTCCTTGTAAAACTTGCCTTAGGAAGCGAGTAACCCTGCAAAGGCCATGTTCTTCTTCCTGCAGCTCCAGGAAGTATCATGGGTCAGAGGCATCCCAACAACAGTTGGTGTCACATCGTGCACCTGTTGCCACCATCTGCTCCCCAGATAGCTCTCCATGTGTTCACCTGCTTTTACCTGACTGTTAAATCCAACATGATAGGGGTTGGAAGGGGCTTCTAGAGGTCATCCAGTTCAAAGCTTCTCCTAAAGCAGGGGCACCCACAGCATGTTGCCCAGGACCACAATGTCCAGTTGGGTTTGGAATCTCTCCAGAGAAGGAGACTTCACAACCTCTCTGAGCAGCCTGCTCCAGGGCTCCAGCAGCCTCACAACAAACAGTTTTCTCTACCACAGCAGCCTGTACCTCATGCACACTTCAGGTGACCAAGGAGAGGAATCAACCTTACCAGCGTGCTCTTGCATGGTCTCTGGTCCAGACAGTTTGCTATAGCTCCTCCAAAACACGGTATTACCTTCTTCTGGGCTGTGTCTTTTCCATCTGAGTTGACTTCTGTGCTGTCATTCATCATGCCTCACTGCATAAAACATTAATCTTCTGAGAGCAAAAGGAGACGCAGCAGCTCCAGTGGAGAACTACTTTATTCAGGGCGTGGATTTTGATGAGCTTTAGGGTTTTACAGGGAAATGAATTTCCTTTCAAGGAGCAACTTATGAAAGACAGTGGAAAACCAGCTGAAAAAAAACAGCAACCTGAGGGATTTGGGCAAAGAGGACTGGGAGGTGGTGCAGTATTTATTTCATCTGGCAATGAGAACCCTAAATGTGCCTCTTGGATACTGTGCAGCAGTGAAAGAGGTGAGGAAAGAAGGGAACTGCAGCATTTTGAGCTGCAAGAGAAGCAGACTGGAAAGCTTAATTGGGAGTTAACCAGCCCTACTGGTAGAGCTTCCATGCCTCTGTATTTGAAGTTCAGGGCAGGTTTGCACAGCCAGGGGCCACTTCTAGCAGGGAGAAGTTGATGGGGAGAGTTCCTGCCAAGGACTGGGCTGCCTGAGACTTGCTCCTCTGCACAACAAGGGAACTGCCACAGCTTGTGCCCCTCTTTAGGGGGCAGGAAGGCAGAGGGGGTGCCTGAAGGGAGAAAGCGACAGGACTGGTGACCCTCAACTCCCCAGCAAGGGATTCCATCCCTTGGATATCAACTTCAGGAGCAAGCTGAGGGATCATCAGGATCAAGCCTCTTCTCTGGTCAGTGTCCCTTCTCAATCCCAATCTATATGCTCCCGAATCCAGTTTCAGGATTCAGCTCTTGAATCCAGTTCCCATTTGCTGCTGAATCCAGTCTGGGACTTGCTCAGTGCTTGCCCCCAGCATCAGTGGTGCCAAAGGTTCTGTCATAGAATCATAGATTCAGCCAAGTTGGAAGAGACCTCCAAGATCATCCAATCCAACCTATCACCCAGCCCTATCCAATCCGTTAGACCATGGCACTAAGTGCCTTATCCAGTCTTTTCTTGAAGATCTCTAGGGATGGTGACTCCACCACCTCCCTGGGCAGCACATTGCAATGGCCAATCACTCTTTCTGTGAAGAACTTCTTCCTAACATCCAGCCTAAACCTCACCGGCGCAGCTTTTGGACTGTGTCCTCTTGTTCTGGTGCTCTTTAAGGTCCCTTCCAAGATAAACCATTCTCTGACTCTATGATTCCTGATCACTTCTAGGGGTGATGACTCCATCATCTACCTGGGCAACCTGTTCCAATGCCTGAGGAAGACGGTGTGTGAGGGATGACCTCCACCTCAAGATATTCCCCCTGCTGCCAGCAATAAGCAGTTTAAAGCTATTCCAAAGCAGCATTTTTAATGTGCTCTGAAGGCCCAACCTCCTGTGAACAAAGCCAAGCCTTTCTGAAAAACCTTTCTATTCTATTTCTAACCTCCCTTTGACAATAAAAGCTGCAAGTTAATTATTTATTGCACATTTCCCTGTTTTCAGGAGGCTGAGTTTTGCTAAACTCAGCATTTTGAAGCAGAGGCAGCAGATGACTTCAGCTTGGGTGGAAGTGTTGGGGTTTTTGTTTTGCTTCTTTTTCTCTCTTTGCCTTTTCCCATGTCTTTGGTGGGGTTTATGGCTTATTTAGAATACAGTAGAATAAACCAGGTTGGAAGAGACCTTCAAGATCATCAGGTCCAACCCATCAACCAATCCAACCCACCTAAACAACTAAACCATGGCACCAAGCACCCCATCAAGTCTCCTCCTGAACACCTCCAATGATGGTGACTCCACCACCTCCCCAGGCAGCCCATTCCAATGGGCAATCACTCTCTCTGTGTAGAACTTCTTCCTGACATCCAGCCTAAACCTCCCCTGGTGCAGCCTGAGACTGTGTCCTCTTGTTCTGGTACTGGCTGCCTGGGAGAAGAGACCAACTTCTGCCTGGCTACAACCTCCCTTCAGGTAGTTGTAGAGAGCAATAAGGTCACCCCTGAGTCTCCTCCTCTCCAGGCTAAGCAACCCCAGCTCCCTCAGCCACTCCTCATAGAGCTTGTGTTCCAAACCCCTCACCAGCTTTGTTGCCCTTCTCTGGACATGTTTCAGCAAGACAACCTCCTTCCTAAACTGAGGGGCCCAGAACTGGACACAGGACTCAAGGTGTGGCCTAACCAGTGCAGTGTACAGGGGCAGAATGACCTCCCTGCTCCTGCTGGCCCTACTGTTCCTGATGCAGGCCAGGATGCCATTGGGCCTCTTGGCTGCCTGGGCACACTGCTGGCTCATGTTCAGCCTCCCATCAACCAGCACCCCCAGGTCCCTCTCTGCCTGGCTGCTCTCCAGCCACTCTGACCCCAGCCTGTAGCACTGCATGGGGTTGCTGTGGCCAATGTGCAGAACCCAGCACTTGGATGTGTTCAATCTCATGCCCTTGGACTCTGCCCATCTGTCCAGCCTGTCGAGGTCCCTCTGCAAAGCCTCTCTGCCCTCCAGCAGATCAACTCCTGCCCCCAGCTTGGTGTCATCTGCAAATTTACTGATGATGGACTCGATGCCCTCATCCAGATCATCAATAAAGATGTTGAAGAGCATGGGGCCCAGCACTGATCCCTGGGGCACACCACTAGTGACAGGCCTCCAGGAGGATGTGGCACCATTGACCACCACTCTCTGGGCTCGGCCCTCCAGCCAGTTCCTAACCCAACGCAGTGTGCTCCTGTCCAAGCCATGGGCTGCCAGCTTGGCCAGCAGTTTGCTGTGGGGGACGGTGTCAAAGGCCTTGCTGAGGTCCAGGCAGACCACATCCACAGGCCTCCCCACATCCACCAGGCGGGTCACCTATCATAGAAGGAGATCAGATGGTGAGAGCCTAGGTTTGGGGTACGATTCACCTGGGTTTTTTTTTCTCTTGAGGGTTTTTCCTCATTCTTGAACATGTTCCTGTAAAGAAAAAAAAAGAGAAAAAATTATGATCAGCCATAGAATCAGAATTGTTTTGGCTGGAAAAGACCTCTAAGATCATCAAGTCCATTCATCAATATATGAACACCATGGCCATTAAACCTGTCCCAAATCAGCATGTCCAGGATACAGATATGCACCAGTACAGGTGAGGGATTGACCTGAGGGAAAGGAGCTCTACAGAGAAGGACCTGGGGGCTCTGGTGGACAACAAGGTCCCAATGTGCTCTCATGGCTAAAAAGGCCAATGGTCCCCTGGGGTACATGGAGAAGAGTGTGGCCAGCAGGTCAAGGGAGGTTCTTCTCCGCTCTACTCTGCCCCAGTGAGACCACTGCTGGAGAACCGCATCCAGTTCTGGGCTCCCCATTTGGAGCTGGTGTCTTCTCCAAGTAAGAAGTGACAAGATGAGAGGGAACAGACTCAAGTTGGACCAGGGGTGGTTTAGGTTGGGCATGAAGAACAATTTCTTCCCCAGAAGAGCTGTCAAGGCCTGAACCAAGGCAGTGGTGGAGTTTCTGTCCCGGGGGAATTTAGCTTCATAGAATTCTAAAGACTGGAAAATATCTCTAAGACCACCTCCATGCTCATTAAAGCATGTTCCAAAGTGCCAAGTCGACATATCTTTGAACAGCATCTTTGGGATGATGTCTCCACCACTACTCTGGGCAGTCTGTTCCAGTGCTTGATGTTGTGTAGATGTGATGCTGAGGGACATGGGTTAGTGGTAGACTTGGCAGTGTTACCGTAACGGTTGGATTCAGCCTTGGACAACTTTCCAACCTTAATATCCTACGATGGCTAAGCCACCAAAAGGCATATTTACATGAGTGGTGACTACAGAACAGTCCAAAACCAAGCAGGGTTGCAACCAGCAATAACCTCTTTGAAAGCAAATCTCTCTCTAGAGAATGATTCTCTTGATGAGCAGCTGAGATTTAGCCTGGAGAAGAGGAGGCTGAGGGGAGACCTCATTGCTCTCTACAACTCCCTGAAAGGAGGTTGGAGTGCTCCCTCATAACAAGTGATAGAAAGAGAGGATATAGCCTCAAGTTCCCCCAGGTGAGGTTTAGGTTAGATATTAGGAACAATTTCTTTCCATAAAGAGTGGTCAGGCCTTGGAACAGGCTGCCCAGGCAGGTGGTGAAGTCACCATCCCTGGAGGTGTTCAAGAAATGTGTGGCTATGGCAATGGGAACATGGTTTAATGGCCATGGTGGTGTTGAGTTGATGGTTGGACCCCATGATCTCATAGAGGGGTTGTCCAACCAAATAAGGCTACGATTCTATCACCTTACGCTCCTCTTCCAGCAGCAGAAGCATGTTTTGGCTGTGCACTCAGCCTGAAACCCACATGAGCTCAAAATCCAAGTGCTCGTCCATCAGTCTTGTGCCGTGGATTGAATGCACGTCTTCCAAATGAACTGTGTTTAAGGCATGGAGATGGAATGGCACTTAGCAGCACAGCACTTTCTGGCACACTCTGCTACTCTTCATTTTAAAAAAGGGGGGGAAAAAATGTAGGTCAAGATTATTTGAAAAGCAGCTTTCCCACCCAGACATTGAGCATTTGCCTGAGAACAGTGAATAGAGAAGAGGTACAAAACTGCCAGATAAGCACAGGGTGCAAAAAACCCCCACCAAATATATATATATAAAATTCCTGCTCTCCCTAATGTCTCAGCAGCTTCCCAGCACATAAAACCCAGCTGTAATCACACATTTCACTTTACTTCTCTCCATCACGCTGATGGGCCAATTTATCCACAGCAGCATGTTTATGGCATCCAAATTCTTCTCCGTAGCAGATGCTGCATCGCCTCGGAGTGTGAGAGGGTTTAATTGAGGCGGCAGGAGAGAGCTGGTGAATGGGATGGCTGCAACCAGGGAGCTGGAGCTGGGGTGGAATTTCAATGGAGGAATTAAAATACAACTCTAGCTGTCCTTACTAGGTAGCAGAGATGATAACACTGTGTTCAGTTTTGGGGCTCTCACTCCAAGTGCTGGAATACAAATAGAGAGGCAACAAAGCTGATGAAGGCCCTTGAACACAAGTCCTATGAGGAACGGCTGAGGGAACTGGGGTTGCTTAGTCTTCAGAAGAGGAGGCTGAAGGGAGACCTCATCACCCTCTACCACTCCCTGAAAGGAGGTAGGACTCAGGTGGAGGTTGGGCTTTTCTTGGAACACAAGCCCTGTGAGGAGAGGCTGAGGGAGCTGGGGTTGCTTAGCCTGGAGAGGAGACTTGGGGGTGACCTTATTGCTGTCTACAACTACCTGAAGGGAGGTTGTAGACAGGTGGAGGTTGGTCTCTTCTCCCAGGCAACCAGCACCAGAACAAGAGGACACAGTCACAGGCTGCACCAGGGGAGGTTTAGGCTGGAGGTTAGGAAGAAGTTCTACACAGAGAGAGTGATTGCCCATTGGAATGGGCTGCCTGGGGAGGTGGTGGAGTCACCATCACTGGAGGTGTTCAGGAGGAAACTTGATGGGGTGCTTGGTGCCATGGTTTAGTTGATTAGGTGGGTTGGATTGACTGATAGGTTGGACACGATGATCTTGAAGGTCTCTTCCAACCTGGTCTGGTCTATCCTATCCTATCCTATCCTATCCTATCCTATCCTATCCTATCCTATCCTTGCATGCAAAAAGTGAGAGGACAATAAAAAATGCCCTCAAGTTGTGCCAGATTCAGGTTGGATATCAGGGAAACTTTCTTCACAGAAAGGGTTCTCAGGTGTTGGAACAGGCTGCCCAGGGAGCTGGTGGAGTCACTGTCCCTAGAGGGATTTTAAAGACACATGAATGTGGTGCTGAAGGACGTGGTTTAGTGGTAGTGGCTTAGCAGCAGTGGTGTGGTTGTGAGCTCTGGGTGAGCAACTTGATGATCTCCAAGGAAAAAGCCTGTCCCCTTCTTGACACCCACCCTTTGAGTATTTGTAAACATTAATAAGATCCTCCTGTCAGGCTGCCCTTCTCCAGACCACAACTCCAGGTGTTTCAGCCTTTCCTCATCGGAGAGGTGTTCCAGTCCTCTCATCATCCTCAGAGACTCCACTGGACTCTCCCCGGTAGTTTCCTGTCTCTCTTGAACTGGGGAAGCCAGAAATGGATACAGTATTCCAGATGTGGTCTCTCCAGGGCAGGGCAGGGGGAGAGGAGAACCCTCCAAACCCATATAAATGGAACCAGAGGGAAAACACGCATTGAGGGATCCAGCTACCACAACTCTATCTGCACATTCATAATATTCATTGCAATTGAGACATTTCACCTCTTCTGTAAGCACAACCTCATGGCTTTTCCCATTTTGTAAAGAGCTATTTAAAATGTCTGTGTATTATGCTACCTACCTTTGTTACATGCATACCCTGTTCCTGGTAGATCCCTTCCCCTCAGATGAATAGCAGCCCAACATGATGTGACCACTGTGACTTCCAGTGTTTATTATTTCCCCACTGTCTCTTTTTATTTCTATCTGGAACATTTATGTGGACACTTAGGACAATTATTCATTCCAGGAGTATGTAGTAGAGGAAGACATCATCTATTTATCTAAATGTTATTCTGTAGAGCAGGAAAAAGAGAAAATCGTTTTCCCAGCTGAAGCTTGGTTTCATAAAAGGAAAAGGAAAAAAGGGTGCCTTCATTTGTTTAAATTTTCTGCTCAGCTGTTACCAGAAATGTAAAATGACAAACCAATTTGGAGGACAATAGACCCCTCATGAGGCTCCTGTAATAACTGGTGGCAGCAGGGAGTGGATGGAAATCTCTGCTTTGGATGTGGTTTGGGCTTTTGGCGATGGCAGAACATCAGCGAACGTGCTGAATGTTGCCCACTACCTTATACAACCACCAAACTGCTTTGGTTGGAAAAGGCCTCTAAGACCATCATGTCTAGCTGTCAGCCTAGCACCACCAAGGACATTAAACCATGTCCCAAAGGTTTTTGCACACCTCCAGGGATGGTGACTCCACCACCTCCCTGGGCAGCCTGTTCCAAGGCCTGACCACTCTTGCAGGAAAGAAACTGTTCCTAATATCCAACCTAAACCTCCTCTGGTGCAATTTGAGGCCATGTCTTCTTGTTCTGTCACCTGATACAAGGGAGAAGAGACTAAAACCCACCTTAGTTAGATCTCCTTTCAGAAGAGGTGTAAGATTTCCCCTTAACCTCCTTTTCCCCAGGCTGAACAACCCCAGTTCCCTCAGCTGCTCCTCCCCAGACCTGTTCTCCAGACCCTTCACCAGCTTTGTTGCCCTTCTCTGGACCTGCTTCAGCCTCTCAATATTCTTCCAGGAGTGAGGGGTGCAAAACTGAACCCAGTACTCAAGGGGTGGCCTCACCAATGCCCAGTACATGCCCTACTCCTGCTAGCCCCACCATGCCTGATCCAGGCCAGGTTGCTGATGGTCTCTTTCAACCTGGCATTCTGTCATTCTGGGATATGGAAAGTATCTGTGGATTGAATCCAAGACCTCCCAGAAGAGCCAGAAAATGGTAATTAAAATCCAATAGTTTCTTCATTACCTTCACAAATGCAAATAATGTACTCTAAACACTTGCAAATAAGTGTTATTGATCCTTCTGAGTCAAAGCAGCCCCAGTGCTAACAGGACTCTTTGGAAGCCTTCCTACAGCACAGAGATTAATTGTACTCACCTACCTCTTGGTAGACCTCATCTGTCCAAGTCTGCTGAGTGGCCATGGTTTTCCAGACTGAGGTTGTGGGTTTGCACAAAGTTAAGGCTGGAAATCTGTGGACTGGCCAATTGTTAAAGTATTCTTTTGTTTCACACTATAGTGGGGGTTGGAAAGGACCTCTGGAGATCATCCAGTCCAACCCTCTGGCTAAAGCAGCGGCACCCAGAGCAGCTTGCCCAGGATCACAATGGCCAGGTGGCTTTGGCATCTCTCCAGAGGAGGAGACTCCACAACCTTTCTGGGCAGCCTGCTCCAGGGCTCCAGCGCCCTCCAGCACATCAAACAAGTTTCTCCTCCTCTTCAGATGGAACCTCCTGGCTTCCAGTTTGTGCCCAATGTCCCTTGTCCTGTCATCAGGCACCACTGAGAAGAGTCTGGCCCCATCCTCTTGCCCCACAGCTTTAGCTCTTGCTGAGCACTGAGATAATCCCTGCTCAAGGTACTCTTCTCCAAGCTCAACAGCCCCAGGTCTCTCAGCCTTTCCTCCTCACAGAGATGCTCCAGGCCCCTCAGCATCTTTGCAGCTTCCTTCCACTGGACTCTCTGCAGCAGTTCCCTGTTTCTCTTGAGCTGGGGGCCCAGAACTGGACCCCGTCCTCCAGATGTGGCCTCACTAGGGAAGAGTAGAGAGGGAAAAGGCCTGGCTCATGGGGAGCTTGTCACCATCACTCCCAAGTCCTTCTCTGCAGAGCTTCTTTCTAGCAGGTCACCCCTCACCTGTACTGGTGCAGTGGTTTATTCCTTCACAGGTGCAGGACTTTACCCTTGCCCTTTTTGAAATTCATGAGGTTCCTCTCCACCCATCCTTTCCAGCCTGGCCAGGTGTCACTGAATGAGAGCATATCCTGCTGGAGTGTCAGCCAGTCCTCCCAGTTCCATAATCCTTGACTCTTCACCATCCCAACTCAACACTCAGCATCTGAGCTACTCCTATTCTCCAGCTTTGTTTTTTCCTGGCATATCAAGATGTACCTTCTGATATTTGATGGAGAAGGTGACATCTTCTCACCCTGGCTGTACCATGCTGTCTCTCAGCATGGCTTTCTGAGCATCAGATTAATTCTCCAGCCCCATAATGTGTTAAGTTGTTATGACACATTTTGCTTGGTTAGAGGAGCTACAATTCTAATTGGGATGAAAACCAAGTGATGACCCTAAGTCCAATAAAAACACCACATCAATCACACCCCCTTAACTTCAACATTGCCTGAGCAGCCTCATGACTGCAAGCAATGCAGCAAAACAATTATTCCAATTAAAAGGAAATATTTGGTTCAGCTAATTTAGATGTTAGTCCAGTCTTAGCTCCATCACAGCTTCCCACCAGCCTGCCCATTAGGAGAGAAAAATCAAAGTAATCAAATTGAATTATGGATTCAGATCTTGTTGACAAACACTAGAGAGCATGACACTGCTCTCTAAGCAGAAAAGAAACTGCAAGGGTCTCATGGTCAAAATCAGAGGAGTTTCACAACTCTTGCCACTCATTCTGATGGAAGGGTTGTAAAACTTCAGGTGACCACTGAGGTCTTACAGTTTGTCCTTCTACAAGCAGTAGATTCTGGGTCTTAAATAAACAGGACAGAGCAAAACAGTTGGAAAACCAAAACAACAACTGGCTTTGCTGAATAGTTCCAATTAATTAACCACCACTGGTTGAAGAAAGAAAGAAACTGGAAGAGACTCATGGGCAAAATCAGATGAGATTCAGCAACTCTTGTCCCTAGTTCGAAGGTTTGGGTTGGAGTCTTTACAATTGGTCCTTCTACTAGCACCAGTTTCTGGTTGTTAAAAACACAGGATAGAGCAAACCAGTTTGAAACCCAAAATACCAGCATGGAGACATCACGGGTGGCTCTCCAAAACAGTTCTAATGGTAATTAACCACCACTAGCTGAGGCAGCCAAGCAGGCATCTGGATGCATCCAGACTGGGAATGAACTTAAATCCTTCAGAAGAACCCAGAAAATGCTGGTTGGTCTGGTGGAGGTGAAAACAATGAGCTCAGAGGGTCCAGTACCAGTGGGATGGGAAGGGACCCTATTTGGGACCAAAGGTTGGGTGGTGCAGATCATTAGCCACAGCTGGCTCTCAGGCATAGAAGAGCAGACACCTGGAATTTTCTGATGGTGGATTTTCCCCCCTCTCTGGTACATGTCATGAGTCTGTCAGTGATTTATACAGGGCCACGAGACCAAGCAACAAGAGAGACGTTTATGTGCCAAGAAAATACAAGACAAAGCCCGCCTGAGTACCCCCTAGATGATCTCTAGAGGTCCCTTCCAACCTCCACCATGCTGGGATCCTTGGTACTCCTTTTAAGTATCTCTGCTGAAGTCACCAAACCATAAAATCATAGAACTGTTGAGGGTAGAAGAGACCTTGGAGATCATCAAGTCCAACTGCTCACCTAGAGCTCGCAATCACAGCGCCATCGCTAAGCCACTATCGCTTTCAGCACCACAGCCACACATTTTTTTAGCACCTCCAGGGACGGTGACTTCACCACCTCCCTGAGCAGCCTGCTCCAGGGCATGATAACCCTTTCTGTGAAGAAAGTCTTCCTGATTTATCCAACCTGTACCACGCCTGGAACAACGTGAGGCCCTTTGCTCTTGTCCTGTCACTTGTTGCGTGTGAGAAGAGACCAAACCCCACTTGGCTCCTCTGAGGTAGTTCCAAAGTCATCATCTGGCTGAATTAACTGTTTGATTATAGCCTCTTGCTGTTGATTTAAGAAATAAGACTAAAGGGAGTTAAAATTATCTATACCCTATGATCCCACTCACTCCTGTTTTATTTATGAGCTCTACAGTTCCTGCTGATCCTACCTGCATGTATGTGTCTCCAGCTCCAGCCACATTTAGTCTCCTCAATATTTATATAAGCAGGAGCTGGTCATTAAAAGTTTTGCTGACTTCCACTAAAAGTGGTCTTTAAAATCCAATTTTTCCTTTCAGCAACATCATGAGGGAATTAGAAGCGGGAGAGGAAAGATGCTGAAACATCTCCAGCGGACGAACATTGGCTTCCACTAAAGGCCTTTGAAAGGATTAACCTTTAGCTGACTGATCTATTTTATTGAGCATTGTTCCGTGGATTTGTTAAATGGAAGATGAAAAGTGCTGGGCATTCTCTCTGCTTCTTTGTGAAGTACACCCTGATGCCAACATTAGTGGCATCACAGTCACACAAAGCTCATCTTCGCCTCTCCTAAGCACTGTTCAAAGTAACTACTTCAGGAGGTATTTGTTTAACTTAATATTTGGTTAACTTTTTGCCCACCACCTCCCTGGGCAACCTGTGCCAGCGTCTCACCACCCTCATGGTGAAGAACTTCTTCATAACATCCAATCTGAATCTACCCATTTCTATTTTTGTTCTATTCCCCCTAGTTCTGTCGCTCCCTGACACCCTAAAAGTCCTTCACCAGCTTTCTTGTAAGTCCCCTTCAGATACTGGAAGGCCACAATAAGGTCTCCTGGTGGATGTGGGGAGGCCTGTGGATGTAGTCTACCTGGACCTCAGCAAGGCCTTTGACACCATCCCCCACAGCAAACTCCTGGCCAAGCTGGCAGCCCATGGCTTGGACAGGAGCACACTGCGTTGGGTTAGGAACTGGCTGGAGGGCCGAGCCCAGAGAGTGGTGGTGAATGGGGGTACTGGTTGATGGTAGGCTGAACATGAGCCTGCAGTGTGCCCAGGCGGTGAGGAGGGCCAATGGCATCCTGGCCTGCATCAGGAACAGTGTGGCCAGCAGGAGCAGGGAGGTCATTCTGCCCCTGGACTGAGCACTGGGTAGGCCGCACCTTGAGTCCTGTGTCCAGTTCTGGGCCCTCAGTTTAGGAAAGATGTTGACTTGCTGGAATGTGTCCAGAGAAGGGCAATGAAGTTGGTGAGGGGTTTGGAACACAAGCCCTATGAGGAGAGGCTGAGGGAGCTGGGGTTGCTTAGCCTGGAGAAGAAGAGACTCAGGGGTGACCTTATTGCTCTCTTCAACTACCTGAAGGGAGGTTGTAGCCAGGCAGAGGTTGGTCTCTTCTCCCAGGCAGACAGTACCAGAGCAAGAGAACACAGTCTTAGGCTGCACCAGGGGAGGTTTAGGCTGGAGGTGAGGAAGAAGTTCTACACAGAGTGATTGCCCATTGGAATTGGCTGCCGGTGGTGGTGGTGATGGGGTCACCATCATTGGAGGTGTTCAGGAGGAAACTTGATGGGGTGCTTGGTGCCATGGTTTAGTTGTTTGGGTGGGTTGGATCGGTTGATGGGTTGGTGCGATGATCTCGAAGGTCTCTTCCAACCTGGTTGTATTCTATTGTATTCTATTGTATTCCTCAGAGCCTTTTCCAGACTGAACAGCCCCAAG
This sequence comes from Colaptes auratus, assembly GCA_015227895.2. NCBI lineage: Eukaryota > Metazoa > Chordata > Aves > Piciformes > Picidae > Colaptes > Colaptes auratus. The sequence goes on from CM037646.1 coordinate 14,861,740, forward strand.
GGTCACGTTTATAGACTTGCAGCCCCCTCAGAGCCTCATGGTGCTGAGTTCTCCTTGCTTTTCGAGTTGTCACAGAGAGCTGCGAGGTTTCACAGCCTTGTGTCAGTCATGACAAATGTCCTAGCAGAGTGGAGCATTCACACAGTAAATCAGAAATGATTACTCCAGAAGCACCTTGATAGATTTGGAGAAACCCAGGGATCGCTTCCTCACCAGATAGTGGGTGAAACAAATGAAGGCAGAGGTTGCAGGAATGATAAGAATCGGTAAAAACATGTGTTATGAGTGGCTAATAATGTCCCTTCCTTGGTGGAAGTGATTATTTTTCATTTAGCAGATCTGAACAGCTAAATAACTTGCAGCCTTGCTCTTTCCATTCCTCAACACTAAATTACTGTACAAAGAGGGAAGTTATCCTAAGGGTAAAGAAAGAAAATAGAGTAATAAATTAAACCTGAGTTGTAAGTAATCCTGTATTTTCTGAAACAGCCTTTAGAAAATACATTTCATATGCTCCTTGCATACACACATTGAATACTGGGTTCGGTTTTGGGCCCCTTACTCCAAGAAGGTCATTGAGGTGCTGGAGTGGGTCCAGAGAAGAGCAACAAAGCCTGTGCAGGGTCTGGAGAGCAAGTCTGGTGAGGAGCAGCTGAGAGAACTGAGGCTGTTGAGCCTGGAGAAAAGGAACCTGAGGAAAGACCTCATTGCTCTCTACAACTCCCTGAAAGGAGATTGGAGTGAGGTGGGGATTGGTCTCTTCTCCCAAGAAACAAGTGATACAGTGTTGTGTTATAGAATAGAATAGAATAGAATAGAATAGAATAGAATAGAATAGAATAGAATAGAATAGAATAGAATAGAATAGACCAGGTTGGAAGAGACCTTCGAGATCGAGTCCACCCTATCATCCAACACCATCTAATCAACTAAACCATGGCACCAAGCACCCCATTCAGTCTCTTTCTAAACATCTCCAGCGATGGTGACTCCACCACCTCCCTGGGCAGCACATTCCAATGGCCAATCACTCTTTCTATGAAGAATTTCTTCCTAACATCCAGCCTAAACCTCCCCTGGTGCAGCTTGAGACTGTGTCTTCTTGTTCTGGTGCTGGTTGCCTGGGAGAAGAGACCAGCCCCCACCTGTCTACAACCTCCCTTCAGGTAGCTGTGGAGAGCAGTAAATCAAAACAAAGCCAAGTATGTTATTTAAAAATAAATACATCAACCCAGAAAGGTAAGCCTCATTTAAAGAGAAACAGTGCCCTACCTTAACATTCCAAACCAAGCATTGCTTGTGTGTTTACTTGCTGTTTCATATGTATTTGCCATGTAATATTTCTTCTGATTATTCAAACTTCATACTGTTCCACCAGCTGCATTGCTGCAGTTATATCATTAAACAACTGTCATGGGTTGAGTTGAATCTGCTGATGTTCCATACCATGCTGCACAACAAGGTATCCTACCTTTTAGGCCACTTATCTTTCATTCCCATGTGGGACAGACATGGTATTAACCACTCTGTGCTGGGATAGGAACTGGCTGGAGGGCGAAGCCCAGAGAGTGGTGATGAATGGTGCCACATCCAGCTGGAGGCCAGTCACCAGTGGCATCCCCCAGGGATCAGTGCTGGGCTCCATCCTCTTTAATATCTTCATTGATGATCTGGATGAGGGGATTGAGACAGTCATCAGCAAATTTGCAGATGACACCAAGTTGAGAGCAGATGTTGATCAGTTGGAGGGCAGAAGGGCTCTGCAGAGGGACCTCGACTGACTGGACAGATAGACAGAGTCCAGTATGATGACATTCAACAAATCCAAGTGCCGGGTGCTGCACTTTGGCCACAGCAACCCCATGCAGAGCTACAGGCTGGGGTCAGAGTGGCTGGAGAGCTGCCAGACAGAAAGGGACCTGGGGGTGCTGATCGACAGCCACCTAAACATGAGCCAGCAGTGTGCCCAGGTGGCCAAGAAGGCCAACGGCATCCTGGCCTGCATTAGGAATAGTGTGGCCAGCAGGAGCAGGGAAGTCATTGTGCCCCTGGACTTTGCACTGGTTAGGCCACACCTTGAGTCCTGTGTCCAGTTCTGGGCCCCTCAGTTTAGGAAGGACATTGAGACACTTGAATGTGTCCAGAGAAGGGCAACAAGGCTGGGGAGAGGCCTTGAGCACAAGCCCTATGAGGAGAGGCTGAGGGAGCTGGGGTTGTTTAGCCTGGAGAAGAGGAGGCTCAGGGGAGACCTCATTGCTCTCTACAACTACCTGAAAGGTGGTTGTAGCCAGGAAGGGGTTGGTCTCTTCTCTCTAGCAACCAGCACCAGAACAAGAGGACACAGTCTCAAGTTGCACCGGGGAAGTTTAGGCTGGAGGTGAGGAGAAAGTTCTTCACAGAGAGAGTTGTTGGCCATTGGAATGTGCTGCCCAGGCAGGTGGTGGAGTCACCGTCCCTGGAGGTGTTCAAGAGGGGACTGGACGTGGCACTTGGTGCCATGGTCTAGTCATGAGGTCTGTGGTGACAGGTTGGACTCGATGATCTTTGAGGTCTCTTCCAACCTTGGTGATACTGCGATACTGTGATAAGCAGGATCTTTCCTCAAGCAGTAAAGGGAACAACCAAAAGTAAAAGCAGCAACAAAGCAGTATGTATGAAAAATCACAGAACACTTATGGATTTTATGTAGATGGTATATTTACCTCCAGCAACTCTTTCAGGACCAGATGTAAGCAGGCGAAGATGTTTACGACGTTGTACAGCAGGGTTATCTATCAGAAGGCACAGGTGTCACATCTTAATTGGTCATTTTCTACTGGCATGCATGTAATTAAGGCATACAATAGGTCAAAATAACAAAACAGTGTTTTAACACATCCAACCAAATTCTGCCCAGTTTCTCTCCTTCAGTTACAAGGTGTTTACCTTCCCCTCAGAGTCAAAGACAAAAGATAGCTTGCTCTAATTTGAGCAAAGGCAAATCTTCCCTATAGCCTTCCAAAGCCATCTGAAAACAGCCTCTTCCCACAACAGAGCAAGAGAAATGGCCCCAGGCTGCATCAGGGGAGGTTTAGGTTGGGCATTAGAAGAAACTTCTTCACTTGAAAGGGTTCTCCGCGGCTGGAACAGGCTGCCCATTTTTGGAGGTTGTGGAAAGCTTTGGCTTAATGGCACTTTTTGCTCATCTTTTCCTGAAGATATGTCTGTTTAGAGATCTTTTCAGACAACTCTTGAACATAAACAGCTCATTATTGAGGGAAACCACAAACATCTGTTTCTGCAATGGGCAGGCAGAGAGAAATTTTCTCACCTGTTATGATAGGAGAAGGGATGATGGGCTTAAACTAAAAGAGGAAAAGGAAGAAATGTTTTATGATGAAAGTATTGAGACCCTCTCCCAGGCTGCCCAGAAAGGTGGAAGTTGCTCCATCCCTGGCAAGAAATCAAGGTCAAGTTGTTTGGTACTCCGAGCAGCCTGCTCCAGTTGGAGATGTTCCTGCTGACTGAAAGGGGGTTACACTAGATGAGCTTTAAAGGTGCCTTCCAACCCAACCCAATCTATGATTCTATTCTCTCTCACTTCAGGACATTCGATCTTCTGCATGATCAATGTGGGCTTTGCCCTTCCTACCATCTTTTCCTGCTGCTGTATCCATGTCCACATGAGAACCCTGATGTTCAGAGACAGTTGCTGTTAGTTCATATTTTGCATTTTCAGCTAAAACAGACAGCTTGGGCTCTTCCTGGTGTCCCTCAACTTCAGAAGGACAAATTCTTCATTCTTTGAGGACCAACAACAACTTGTGTTGGTGCCTCTGTGAAAAAAAGGAACATAAATGGTGGTGTCTGCAGTGGAGACACAAAGGAAGACTGAACAAGGTCAGAACAGTAGGATGTGCTTTGTGATAGAATCCCAGAATCTCATCCTGGTGGGGACTGGAAGGGACCTCTGAGGATCATCCAGTCCAATACCCTGCTAAAGCAGGGGCACCCACAGCAGCTTGCCCAGGATCACAATGGCCAGGAAGGTTTGGAAAGTCTCCAGAGAAGGACACTCCAGAACAGTAGGTACAGCGCCTAAGGGAACGTGGCCAAGGAATAAGCCATGTGATTACCCTCTTGAACCTCATCCCACTGGCCATGGGCCATCAATCAGTTTGTCCAGATCCCTCTGTAATAGGATCACGTATGGACAACACTTAAACTTTGAATGCAAACTTATCTTGAAATTGAAGATAAGAATCCATCTAAGCTGTGTGGCTGTTTTCTCCACCAAAGAAGATCCATGGCTGCAACAGAGTGACCACCCTCATTGTGCCTTCAGCTGGGAGGGGATTCACCAATCACCTGCAGAGGGGCAGTTTTTTGTCTTGGTGTTCCAGAAGAATTCATATCTACTGGTTAGGCCAGGAGACCTTGAGTACTGTGTCCAGTTCTGGGCCCCTCAGTTTAGGAAGGACATCGAGACACTTGAATGTATCCAGAGAAGGGCAACAAGGCTGGGGAGAGGCCTTGAGCACAAGCCCTGTGAGGAGAGGCTGAGGGAGCTGGGGTTGTTTAGCCTGGAGAAGAGGAGGCTCAAGGGAGACCTCATTGCTCTCTGCAACTACCTGAAAGGTGGTTGTAGCCAGGAAGGGGTTGGCCTCTTCTCTCTAGCAACCAGCACCAGAACAAGGGGACACAGTCTCAGGCTGTGCCAGTGGAAGTTTAGGCTGGAGCTGAGGAGAAAGTTCTTCACCGAGAGAGTCATTCGCCATTGGAATGTGCTGCCCAGGGAGGTGGTGGAGTCACCGTCCCTGGAGGGGTTCAAGAGGGGATTGAACGTGGCACTTGGTGCCATGGTCTAGTCATGAGGTCTGTGGTGACAGGTTGGACTCGATGATCTTTGAGGTCTCTTCCAACCTTGGTGATACTGTGATACTTTCCCAAATTACCATCTGCATTAATATGAGGAAAAAACCCCAGCCAACAAACCTGCAATGATTTCTCCTGCTGCTGAGCATGATGAATGCCACTTAACCAGAACAAAGCCATAGCTTAGGTATCAATTCCCATTCTCTGTTTAAGATGATCCATCATGTTCTTTCAGGATAGGCCAGTCTTGCTGGGGGAGGGGGTTGGAATTTCCTGTTTTTCTCCCTGCCAGAGCTTTCAGAGCCGTTACAGTGACATTTTAATAGATGAATGCCTGCAGGGTATGAAGCAGATTCATCCTTTAAATATTAAAACATACAAAACAAGGTATATTCTACATAATAACTTCTCCATCATCGCCTGAGCCTTAAAGTGGTGGGAAGATTTATGCAAAAAATGGGATTATAATACTGTTGAACCTGGTAAACAACGGCCAGACTTCTGCTTAGATGGTGTTTTAAGATCATGTAGACTTGATACAGGAGGTGTAGAATCATAGAATTGCACAATTGTTTTAGCTGGAAGAGACCCTTAAGATCATCAAGGCCAACCTTCATGACAACTCCCTACCCAAGCTTAAGCCTGACATCCAAACCCTGTACAAGGGAAGGATTTTTTTCTTCAGTTACCTTCATAGAATCATAGAATGGTCTGGGTTGGAAAAGACCTCCAAAGGTCATCTAGTCCAACCCCCTCTGCAGTCAGCAGGAGCACCCTCCACTAGATGAGGCTGCCCAGAGCCCTGTCGAGCCTCATATTAAATACCTCAAGGGATGGGGCCTTGGCCACCTCCCTGGGAAACCTGTTCCAGTGTTCCACCACCCTCTTGATAAAGAACTTGTTCCTAACATCCAGTCTAAATCTGCTCTAGTTTGAAGCCACTGGACCTTGTCCTATCACCACAGGCCTTTGTAAATAGTCCTTCTCCATCCTTCTTGTAGGACCCCTTCAGGAGGTCGTTATTAGGTCCCCTAGAGCCTTCTCTTCTCCAGGCTGAACAACCCCAACTCCCTCAGCCTGTCTTTGCAGTAGAGGTGTTCCAACCCCCTGATCATTTTGATGGCCCTCCTCTGGACCTGCTCCCTCAGGTCCATGTTCTTCCTATACTGAGGTTTCCAGACCTGTACACAGTATTCCAGGTGAGGTCTCACCAGAGGAAAGTGGCAGAATTACCTCTCTGGATCTGCTGGATATACATCTTTTGATGCAGCTCAGGATGCAATTGGCCTTCTGGGATGCAAGTGCACACTGTCTGCTCATGTCCAGCTTCTCATCCATCAGCATGTCCAAAACTTACAGGTGAGGCATTGGAGCAAGCTGCCAAGGGTGGTGGTGGAGTCACTATTCCTGGAGGTCTTCAAGAAATGCGTGGACATGACACTCTGGGACATGGGTTGGTCTCTTCTCCCAGGCAACCAGCACCAGAATGAGGGGGGACAGTCTCAAACTGTGCCAGGGGAAGTTTAGGCTTGAGGTGAGGAGAACGTTCTTCACAGAGGGAGTTGTTGGCCATTGGAATGTGCTGCCCAGGGAGGTGGTGGAGTCACCATCCCTGGAGGTGTTCAAGAGGGGATTGGACGTGGCACTTGGTGCCATGGTTTAGTAGTCATGAGGTCTGTGGTGACAGGTTGGACTTGATGATCTTTGAGGTCTTTTCCTACCTTATTGATTCTATGGTTTAATGACCATGGTGATGTTAGGTTGATGGTTGGACTTGATGATCTTAGAGGGGCCAAACCCAGCCCAAAGAAGTCTATGATTCTATGCATTTCCTACCTCTCAACTTTTAGGTCTCTGGTGCACCAAAGCTTTCAACACATTAGGACCAAGGTTGTAGCACCAGATGTTCCTCCACTCTTTGCTATGATGAGGGCTCAGGCATGTGTAGAATTGCAATGAAAATAACAATGATCAATATGAATAGTATCATAGTATAGTATCAGTCAGGGTTGGAAGGGACCACAAGGATCATCTAGTTCCAACCCCCCTGCCATGGGCAGGGACACCTCACACCAGATCAGCCTGGCCAGAGCCTCGTCCAGCCTGGGCTTAAACACTTCAAGGGATGGGGCCTCAACCACCTCCCTGGACAACCCATTCCAGGGCTTCACCACTCTCATGGGGAAGAACTTCCTCCTCACCTCCAGCCTGAATCTCCCCACCTCCAGCTTCATTCCATTCCCCCTAGTCCTATCACTACCTGATAGCCTGAGAAGTCCCTCCCCAGCCTTCTTGTAGGCCCCCTTCAGATACTGGAAGGGCACAATGAGGTCACCTCGGAGCCTTCTTTTCTCCAGACTGAACAGCCCCAACTCCCTCAGTCTGTCCTCACAGGAGAGGTGCTCCAGCCCTCTGATCCTCCTCATGGCCCTTCTCTGGACACCTTCCAGCACCTCCATATCCCTCTTGTAATAGGGGCTCCAGAGCTGGAGCCATGTTGTGAACCGTTGCTCTTTAACATGAATGAAAATAACTTCCCCAAGGATGAGACTGGAGCTCAGGATGCTGACCTCCATCATCATTTTCTAACTACCTGGGGTTTGATATGCTGCTTGTGTTTCTTTTTCTCACACACAAAGTATTTGGTATCACTGGAGTCACTTACAGCAGACTAACAGAATTTTTTTTCTGCCTTTAATACATTAGTGTTCTGGAATATTACCTGCTTCTTTCAGTCTCAACCAGCCCTCCTCATGATTTATGACACCTAATGACACTTGATGGCATAACCCACTTATTTATTTTAAAATCTCTGCTGTGCAAAGCACTGCACAATGAAAAATGTCCTTTTCTTTGTTCCCCAACCCCCCCCTTCTTTTTGGTACCTAGAAGATTCAGAAAGAAAAGGTAGAAATAAGGAGTGCAGCACCCCATAGTTCCCTCCTGGCAGTCACATTCATTAAAGCAATTAAAATAAATTGAAATTAACTTCAGAAGATCTTCCACGTGCTTAAAAACAATCTATTTGCCCAAGGTTTGTTGTTGTTGCTGCTGCTGCTGCTATTCTTTTGACTTTATTGCCTAATCACTTAAAGAAATGATGATTAATGACACTTAAGAAATGATCTTGATTGCCTGAATGCCTGAACCGATTATTTATTACAGTATTGGAAGGCTGAGCACAGAGCATTGATTCTCTTTCATGGGATGGTAGGACTGCAGTCCCCCCCCTACCCTCACAGGGCTTGTCACTGCACTGCCATAATACATTATCATCTTTCTCAGTTTCCCTCATCACATCTCAAAGCACTCCACAAACCATGATGATGTGTCTTCAAGTTACTGAGGCAGGTTAAGGAAGCAGAGTCAAACATCATAGCTTAACCACCAGACTTGGTAGAGTTAGATAATGGTTGGACTTAATGATCATGGAATGGTTTTGGTTGGAAGGGACCATCTGGTTCCAATCCCCCTGCCATGGGCAAAACCACCTCTCGTTAGGCCAGGTTGCTCAAAGCCTTATCCAGGCTGATCTTAAACACTTCCAGAGCTGAGGCATCTACAGCTTCTCTGGGCAACCTGTTCCAGTGTCTCACCACCCTCATAGTAAAAAGAACTTCTTCCTTATGTCCAATCTAAATCTACCCTGCTGTAGTTTCAGACCATGGCTCCTTGTCCTATCACCACATTCCCTTACAAAAAGTCCCTCCCCAGCCTCCCTGTACAACACCAGTCAAGGTCTTTTCCAACTGAACCAATTCTGTGACACTGTGTCCTCAAGCCAGGAGTGTTTATAGAATCACAGAATCACAGAATTGTTAGGGTTGGAAGGGACCTCAAGGATCATCTAGTTCCAAACTCCTGCCATGGGCAGGGACCCCTCACACTACAGCAGGTTGCTCACAGCCACATCCAGCCTGGCTGCAAAAACCTCCAGGGATGAGGGCTTCCACCATCTTCCTTGGCAACCTGTGCCAGTGTCTCACCACCCTCATGGGGAAGAATCTGAATCTACCCATTTCTATTTTTGTTCCATTCCCCCTAGTCCTATCATTACCTGACACCCTAAAAGTCTCTCACCAGCCCCATTTCCCCCCTTTTTTCCCCTCAAATCCCAGAGCACCTGGGCTCTGTTAGAGTCTCCTCCCACCTCAGGTGTGGCCACTTGGCACTCCCCACCCACTGCCCTATTTAATCCCCACCAGGAAAGGCAGGAGCCCCAAGCTGAGCCCATCTGGGCTGGAGGATCCTCCTCTCATCGCTGGTGAGTACCCCTGGTGCACACTGGGTGATGGTGGTGGTGACAACAAAGGCCGGGGGGCCTGGTGGCCCCCCGGTTAGGTAGGAACAGCATTGATGGTCCCTCCAGTATCACAGAATTGTTGGGGTTGGAAGGGGCCTCAAGGATCATCTAGTTCCAACTCCCCTACCATGGGCAGTAGGTAGGAACAGCATTGATGATCCCTCCAGTATCACAGAATCATAGAACTCTTGGGGTTGGAAGGGACCTCAAGGATCATCTAGTTCCAACCCCCCTACCATGGACCTGCTGGCTGTGCTGCTCTTGATGCAGCCAAGGATGTGATTGGCTTTCTGGGCTGCAAGTGCACACTGGTGGCTCATCTTGAGCTTCTCATCCCCCAGCACCCCCAAGTCCTCTTCTTTAGGGCTGCTCTCAAGCCAGTCCCTGCCCAGCCTATATCAGTGCTTGGGGTTGCCCTGACCCAGATGCAGGACTTTGTATTTGGTCTTGTTGACCCACTCCAATGTAATGTCTGCTTAGAAGATGGAATTCTGGGGTCATGGAAGTCAGAGGTGAAACACATACCACTAGCGTCATAGAATCATTGACTTGTTTCAGTTTGAGAAGACCTCTAAGCTCATGAGTCCAGCCATCAGCCCAACACCACCATGGCCATTAAACCATGTCCCAGAGTGCCATGTCCACAGGTTTCTTGAACACCTCCAGGGATGGGGACTCCACCACCTCCCTGGGCAGCCTGGTCCAATGCCTGGCCACTCTATATGGGAAGAAATTGTTCCTCATGTCCAACCTAAACCTCCCCTGGCACAATTTCAGACCATTTCAGCTTGTTCTATCACCTGATATTAGGGAGAAGAGACCAAGCCCCACCTGGCTTCAATCTCCTGTCAGGGAACTGTAGAGCACAGAGTTCTCCTCTCAGCTTCCTTTTCTCCAGGCTGAACAGCCCCGGGTCCCTCAGCTGCTTCTCACCAGACGTGTCCTCCAGACCCTTCAACAGCTTTGTTGCTCCTTTCTGCTCATGCTCCAGCCCCTCAATGTCCTTTGTGGAGTGAGGGGCCTGAAACTGAAGCACAGAGACATCAGTTTGAGCAACGATCAAAGTGAAAATTAGCAGAAGATGATGGATCTTTATTGCTGCTTTGGTGTCCGGAAGACTTGCAGCAGTTGGGACCAGTGTTACCCACATTTCAAGCAACAAAGCCATGGACAAGGTTTTAATAGTTCTCTTGGTACAATTATTAATTACATGGAGGAGAAGGATTTCTTTTTGATTTTTTTTTTTGATTGCCTACAAGCTCCACATGGTTAAGGGTTTTCTGGTTTTGCTCTGTAATTGTTGCAGGCTGTGGATTTTGATGCAGGCTGTTTGCACCTATTATCCTGCCATAAAGATGGCAGGGTGGAAAGTTTCCAAGGCTGAAGAGACCTTTGAGATCATGAAGTCCAAACACCCATCTAGAGCTCCAATCCCACCACTGCTGCCAAGGCTCTGCCACTAAACCATATCCCTCAGCACCACATCCATGCATCTTTTAAATCCCTCCAGGGACAGTGACTCCACCACCTCCCTGGGCAGCCTGTTCCAGTGCCTGAGAACCCTTTCTGTGAAGAAATTCTCCCTAATATTCAACCTCCCTTGGCACAGCTTGAAGCTGTTTCCTCTTGTCCTCTCACTTCTTGCATGAGAAGAGACCAGCCCCCCACCTGGCTCCAACCTCCTTTCAGGGAGTTGCAGAGGATAATGAGGTCTCCCCTCAGCCTCCTCTTCTGAAGACTAAGCCACCCCAGTTCCCCCAGTCCTTCCTCATAAAACCTTTGTTCAAGGCCCTTCACCATCTTTGTTGTTCTTCTCTGCATCTGCTCCAGCACCTCAAATTCCTTCTTGGAGTGAGAGCCCCAAAACTGAACACAGTGTTACCATCTCTGCTACCTAGCAAGGATGGCTAGAGTTGTATTTTAATTCCTCCACTGAAATCCCACCCCAGCTCCAGCTCCCTGGTTGCAACCATCCCATTCACCAGCCCCCTCGTGCTGCCTCCTTGGAGTGAGGGGCCAAAGGCTAAACCCAGTACTCAATGTGTGAAAAGACCGAGGTGTGGTCTCACCAGTCCCTAGTAGAATGTTCCAAAGCATAAAGGTTAGTGACCAAAATAGCTCTTGGGACACTTAGCAGCAATTCAGAGGCAATATAATAATGATAAATGCAAGAGGGGAAATTTAAGTTGGATATTAGGAAGGATTTCTTTTACACTGAAGGTGGTGGGACCCTGGCTCAGGTTGCCCAGGGAGATGGTAGCTGCTTCAGCCCTGAGACCACTCCAGGTCAGGTTGTCTGGGGCTTTGAGCAACCTGCTCTAGTTTCAAATGTCCCCGCTGACCATGGAGGGGCTGGACTGAATGCCCTTTAAAGGTCCCCTCTCATCCAAACCATTCTGTGATTGTATGAAAAATGGTGTGCTGTTCATGTATCACTCCTCAGCAGTGAAGAGCATGTGTGCTGTTTCTCTAAGAGCATCTTAACTCAGGGATGTGAAAGATGGTTGTGACTCCAGTTTATGGATCCAGAAGCAGCAGAGGCTTCCATGGGCCTCTATTTGAATGGAATTACTGCTACAGACTCACAGACTCCTGAAATGGGGAGGGTTGGAAGGGACCTCTGGAGATCATCCAGTCCAACCTCCCTGCTAAAGCAAGGGCACCCACAACAACTTGCTCAGGATCACAGTGGCCAGGTGGCTTTGGAATCTCTCCAGAGAAGGAAACTCCCACAGGCTCTCTGGACAGCCTGATGCAGGGCTCCAGCACCCTCACACCAAAGAAGTTTCTCCTCCTGTTCAGGTGGAAGCTCCTGGGTTCCAGTTTGTGCCTGATGGCTGTTGTCCTGTCACTGGGAACTGTCAAGTGTCTGGCCTCATCCTCTTACTCCCACAGGTCCTTTGGCTCTTGCTGAGCATTGAGGAGATCACCTCTTGGGCTGCTTTGCTCCAGGCCCAACAGCCCCAGGTCTCTCAACCCCTCCTCACAGGGGTGCTCCACTTAATTACTGTACAACTCAGCCTTTAAGTGCTATCACCCCACTTCCAAACTCCTGGCAGTCAAGCAGTGGGATGGGAAGAGCTGCCTCTTCCACCCTCCTCTAGAGGGCTGGACCGCTCTTCCCCTCCCAAGCATTTCCAAAGCAACAGTCAATAGTTCTCTTGTTGAGACAACAGCCTATTGCACTCCTGCTGAGAGGAATTTGCATTTCATTTGCAGCTTATTACACCCCAGGCTTACTCTAAACTGCTTTCAAATTTCTCTGCTCCTGTTGGGTCTTCAATTCTATTTCTAGATAGGGCTTAGAAGCTGTATATTATTCTCAGGTCACGTACGAGATCATATGTTTCACCCTAAGAGGTTTGCAAGAAGGAAATGCCCATTGTTTCCCATAGATGGGTAATGGGAAATGGACAGATTCATACATCCAGGAAGAGTCACCTTCTCTTTCATCTCCATGGACAGAAGTTTGAGGAGTGAAATGGAGGTATGGCAAGTAACTGGCCCCTCAGTTTAGGAAGGATGTTGACTTGCTGGAGCGTGTCCAGAGAAAGGCAATGAAGTTGGTGAGGGGTTTGGAGCACAGCCCTATGAGGAGAGGCTGAGGGAGCTGGGGTTGCTTAGCCTGGAGAAGAGGAGGCTCAGGGGAGACCTTATTGTTGGCTACAGCTACCTGAAGGGAGGTTGTAGCCAGGCAGAGGTTGGTCTCTTCTCCCAGGCAACCAGCACCAGAACAAGAGGACACAGTCTCAAGCTGTGCCAGGGGAGGTTTAGGCTGGAGGTTAGGAAGACGTTCATTTACAGAGAGAGTGATCACCCTTTGGAATGGGCTGCTTGGGGAGGTGGTGGAGTCGCCGTCACTGGAGGTGTTTAGGAAGAGACTGGATGAGACTCTTGGTGCCATGGTTTAGTTGATTAGATGGTGTTGGATGATAGGTTGGACTCAATGATTTCAAAGGTCTTTTCCAACCTGGTTAATTCTGTGTTCTGTTCTGATATCTGCACTCCCATTATAGAGTAGACACAAGGCTTATAGGACAAAATAATATTGCTTATGATTTCTGGTGGCTTGATTCTTAAAGGCACCTGGCCTTAACCCACAACAGATGCCAGCTGTGTCCTCTGCACTACAAGGGCAGCATGAAGAGAACCCCAGCTCTCCCAGTTTTGAGATGAGCTACTGCGTGGTGGGACTGAAGAAAATGTTGCAAGTCCTGCAATAAGCAATATAATGATAATAAAATTCTCGTTCCTCTCTGCAAACTGTTGACTTATTTCCTGGGGAAGGTGGGTTTGGTTTGTGTCCCTTCCCAAAATACTCACTGAGCATGTAAACCCATTAAATCATTGAAACACCACTGAAGAGGTGAAAAATTGAATGTAGAGGCCTAAGTGAATCCAGAGGAGCATCATCCTAATGTCCTTCACAGGTGTGACAAACACTTCTGTCTCACTGCTTGTTACATTACCCAGCCATTAAACATGTATTATCTTTGGAAGGAAAAGCAGAGATTAATGGCCTGAACCACAATGATGGATTCACTCTGCAAGATGAGGTAGACTTCTGAAACAAGCCAGACAACAGAGGGAAGAAATATTAAAACTTGATAAATAATAGGACAGGAGGTCAAAGAAGGAGAAAGGAATAAGTTGTTATGTTAAAGTCTTTGATTTCCTGTTTGTTGAACCATAGAAACACAGAGTCACTTTGGTTGGGGGAGGCTTTTACGATCCTGGAGCCCAGCCTTTAACCCAGCACTGCCAGGTCACCACTAAACCATGTCCCTCAGCACCACATCTCCACAGCTCTGAAACTCCTTGGGGGTGGGGACTCAAACACTGCACTATGCAGCCTATGCCAGACTGGGAAGAAGCTGCTCCTCATGTCCAGCCTAAACCTCCCCTGGAGCAACTTGAGGTCATTTTCCCTTGTCCTATCACTTGTTCCTTGGGAGAACAGACCAGCTCCCACCTGGCTTCACCCTGTTGAGGGAGGTGTAGAGAATGAGATGGTTTCCCCTCAGCCTTCTGTTATCCAGGCTAAACAATCCCAGTTCCCTCAGTTGCTCCTCACAAGATTGTTCTTCAGATCCTTTCCACGTGTTTAAAAAACATTATTAACCCCAAGCCCCCTGCTAAGGCAGGCTCATCCACAGCAGCTTGCCCAGGATCACAATGTCCAGGTGGCTTTGGAACCTCTCCAGAGAGGGAGACACCACAACCTCTCTGGGCAGCCTGCTCCAGGGCTCCTGCACCCTCACAACAAACACATTTCTCCTCCTCTTTAGATGGAACCTCCTGGCTTCCAGTTTGTGCCTGATGTCCCTTGTCCTGTCATCAGGCACCACTGAGAAGAGTCTGGCCCCATCCTCTTGCCTCATAGCTTTAGCTCTTGCTGAGCAATGAGGAGATCCCCTCTCTCCCCTGCTCTTCTCCATGCTCAACAGCCCCAGGTCTCTCAGCCTTTCCTCCTCACAGAGATCCTCCAGGCCCCTCAGCAGGTTCGTAGCCTCCACTGGACTCTCTCCAGCAATTCCCTGTCTCTCTTGAACTGGGGAGCCCAGAACTGAACCCAGTACTCCAGCTGTGGCCTCACTAGGGCAGAGCAGAGTGGGAGCATGGGGAGGTATTTTGACTTAGAAACTTGAAGATTTCAATCATTCAGAGAGGTGGTGAGGAGAGGGGGAAAGATTATCAAGAAGATATAAAAGTGAAAAGGAGGAGTTCATAGATTCATGGAATGATTGGGGTTCAAATGAGCCTTAAAGATCATCTAGTTTCAGCTGGACTCCCTATTCCCACCTTTGCTGTCACACTTGGAAATGTGGTGAAGCCGCTCTGAATAAGCACACTGCTGGATTTTCATTCCATCATCTTTGGAACTCACACAAGAATTACCTCTGCTGGGATGGGAATTGGTTGCATGAGGGACATTAATGCAGTTAGTAAGACAAGCAATCACCCAGCAGTGGCCCTGAACACATCCAGTAAGTTTTTAATGATTCCTTTTGCTTGACTTTTTTTTTCTTTTGTTTCTTTCCTTTTTTTTTTTTCTTTTCCTGGTAATTTGCTACCATCAAGTCCCTGGGCCAATTTATGTCCATTTCATCTTGAAGAGGAGGATTTCTGATGGGAGTCATTTCAAATCCTGGCATTTGTCTCCTAACATTTGGGTACCCAATCGTCTCAAGCATCCCTGACCATTTGCTCCCAGTATGCATTAGGATCTGTTCAGAGGAACCTGTTTGCATTTATGGTAAGGAACATGCAGTGAGTGGGCTGGAAGATGCATAAAGCTAAAGCACGTGCTGAAGCGCCATGGCAAGGAGGCTCTCCTGGATTGAGGTCACCCAGAACTGGTTCTGGTCACTGCTGTGACTTCGGAGCTCAGTCTCTGCTCAGGGAGGCACTTTCTGAAGGTCAGAGCAGGTTTGCACAGCCAGAGGCTGCTTCTAGCAGGGAGAAGCTGATGGGGAGAGTTCCTGCCAAGGGCTGGGCTGCAGAAAGGCTCTGCTTGAGACTTCCCCCTCTGCCCACAAAGGGCACTGCCACAGTTTGTGCCCCACCTTGGGGATGAGAAGGCAGAGGTGGCAGCTGTGGGGAGGAGCAGCCAGGACTCAACTGCCCAACAAGGGATTGCATCCTATGGATGGCATCTTCAGGAGCAAGCTGAGAGATGCCCAGAGTCAAGCCTCTTCTCCCCCAGTGGGTGTACCAGGAGGACTCTGTCCCTTCTGCCTCCCATCCCAATCCCTCTGTTCCAGAATCCAGAATTCCCATCTGCTGCTGAGTCCAGTCCGGGACTTGCCCAGTGCCTGCCCCCAGCATCAGTGGTGCCAATGGTGCTGTCATTGCCATCAGGTCTTGGGTTGCCTCTTGTTTTGTGCCTCTGTGTCTCTATTCTTTCCATTGCAGATGGTTAAGTTTCCCAACCCATCAGTGACTCTCACTTCTTCCCATTCAGCAGGCAGAGGGCTTCATGGAGTGCCTCTGGCACTCCTCTGGTGGCTGACCCAGCCCTGACCCTTGACATAGCAACAGTGCTGTGATGACTCAACAGTTTGGCAAGCCACTCTGGGTCTCTCATTTCACAAAGGCAGGCATTGATGATCACAGATGTGAGACCCCTTGCCTCTCCAAAACTGCAGCATCTCTTCTAGCTGCAGAGGACACACAGTGCTTCATGAGAGATGTTTTTTGTGATCCTCCACTAGTGGTTCCCATAGAATCACAGAGTGGTTTGGGTTGGAAGACACCTTTCAGGGTCTAGTCTAATCCCTCTACCCTCAGCAGAGAATTCTTACCTTGAGTGTTTCTGGTGATGAGGCACCAGGGATGCACAACGCTTCACCACTGGCTCTGTCTTCAGCTCAGGTGCTCAGTTTGCAGTAGAGAAAGGAAAGCTCTGATTTTATTCCTTACCAGTAACCTTCCCCAAGAACTGCAATGAGGAGGAACAAACATCAGGAGTACAAAACCAAATGGGGATAAACAAGCCATTCACCATGCTGTGACAAACAACTTCAATAGCAGGACAAAGACCTGGGGGTTGTTAAAACAGGCACTGCTGCAGCAGCAGCCTGGTGTTACCTTCTTGGATTTGAAAAGGTATCCCAGGTTAGAGCTGCCTTTGGAGCAGAACAGCATGAGCCCACGTGGAGAACAAAGCTATGAGGGGGTAAGTGCACTCTGAAAGCAAAATGGTTGTTAGGGAGGGGGGAGTCAGAACTCAGCATGAAGGCTGGAGGAGACTGAACCTGCTGCACAAACAGGAGGAGGAAAATATCGTGGTGAAAGCAGCAGCACATTCTGGGGGTGAGGATGCTAAGTGTGGTGCCTTTGGGGTATTTAAAATATACATTGGTTTTAGAAACCTGGATTCCAATTCAGCCAGGCTGTGATCACAGAAATCATGGAACTGTCTGGGTTGGAAAAGCTCTCTAAGATTATCAAGTCCAACCATCAACCCAACACTGCCATGGCCATTAAAACACATCACAAAGTGCCATGCCCACACATCTCCTGAGCACCTCCAGGAACAGAGACTCCACCACCTCCCTGGGCAGCCTGTTCCAATGCCTGACTATTGCAGGGAAGAAATTTTCCCTCATATCCAACCTGAACCTCCTCTGGCACAAGTTCAGGCCATTTCCTCTCATTCTATCACTTGATACTAGAGAGAAGAGACAAACCCCAACTGGCTCCAACCTCCTTTCAGGGAGTTGTGGAGAGCAATGAGGTTTCCCCCTCAGCCTCCTTTTCCCCCAACCCCAGGTCCCTCAGCCGCTCCTCACAAGAGTTCTGCAGACCCTTCACCAGCTTCACTGACCTTCTCTGGACACTTTCCAGTCTTCCCAGCACTGACCAGACATGCTGGTCAGGGCAAGAAGCAATTCTTCATAGCTTGAGAGGAGCACATTTTATGGGTGCTGAGTACCATTATCAAATCTTCACCCATACATGCTCCTCTAGCAGCACCCTTGGGTCACTCAGTGATAGTGCTAAGGCAGGAGATGGTGTATGAGCTTTGGGCAAGGAATGTGGTTAGTTGCAGGGCTTCCCACTCTCAGCAGAAGCTGAGCTCCTCACAGTACCCAGATGCTCCTGGCAGATTGCTGCCTGATATCAGGACTGACTGTGCTGTGCTGAGGAATGAAACAATCATTAAATTGCTTTGCTTAAAACAGCCCCAGGCCTCTCAGCCTTTCCTTCTCACAGAGATTCTCCAGGCCCCTCAGCATCTTTGTGGCCTCCACTGGACTCTCCCAGTAGTTCCCTCTCTCTCTTGAACTGGGGCCCAGAACTTGGCACAGTAGTTCTCATTAGGGCATAACAAAGGATAAAGAAGAACTCCCCTCAACCTGCTGGCCACCCTCTTCATGCACTCCAAGATATCATTTGCCTTCTTGGCCACAAAGGCACATTGGTGGCTCATGGGGAACCAAACCTCCCAGGTCCTTCTCCACAGAGCTCATAGAATCATGGACTTGTTAGGGTTGGAAGGGACCTCAAGGATCATCTAGTTCCAACCCCCTCTGCCATGGGCAGGGACCCCTCACACACTCTGGTTGCCCAGAGCCACATCCAGCCTGGCCTTAAAAGCCTCCAGGGATGAGGCTTCCACCACCTCCCTGGGCAACCTGTGCCAGTGTCTCACCACTGAGAGCTGCTGTCCAACAGGTCAACCGCTTACCTGTAGTGGTGCCAGGGATTATTCCTCCCTAGGTGCAGGACCCTACACTCTCTTGAACTTCATGTGATTCCCCTGGAAGAGGTTGCTCAGAGAAGATGTGCTCCCCCCCCATCATTGCAATTGCTCAAGGCAGGGTTGGATGGAGTTTTGAGCAGCCTATTCTACTGGAAGGTGTCCCTGCCCACAGCAAGGGGCGTTGGAACTGGATGATTCTTCAAGCCCCTTCCAACTATTGCAGGATAAAAGTCCAAAGAACTTTAGCCAGTAAATGGAACATATGTTTTAAGATTAATTCTTCCCAGCCACTTGAGGTCTGTCACCCCAGATCATGCACAAAGCTATTAGTTCATTTATTCCCTGAGTCATTACTACCAACTGTGCTAACTAACATGAAGGGGGAAAAAAAAACAACCAAAGACTAATGGATTGCTTGAGGGAAAATCCATCTGCAGGGTCAACTATTTTACTCTTTTTCTTTTCCCTTTTTTTTTTTTTTGGTGTGTTTTTCAAAGAGGCAGGCAATTATCTCTGCTTTTCATTTCATAAAGCCTTCCTTGAAAATCTGTCACATTTCTTGGAATAAAAGTCTCCAAATTGGAGCATTCGCTTGAAATAGAATCCTTGATTCTCCCGACATCAAATGCACCACCTCGTAATTACAGGCAATGAAAAGCTGCTCTCTCTTCCACCCAACAGTGTCAAGCTGTTTGAACCAATCAAGAAATGCTGAAGAGCATCACCAGAAAAAGGGAATGATTTGAGGTGAATGATGGGACTTGCTGTTCAGCCCAGCCCTGTGAGATGCTGAAGGTCCCGAGGTCACCTGGCAGAATACCAGAGTGTTTGCTTGTCATCTGCTAAGGAAATATGGCACAATTACTGTGTTGTAAGTAAGATCAGAGCAGATTTTGAGAGCAGGTACTGCATGGACAACATATCTGAAAGGGGCATACAAGAAGGCTGGGGAGGCACTTTTGACAAGGGCTTGTAGCGACAGGATGAGAGGCAATGGCCGTGAGCTGGAACAGGGGAGATTGAGAGTGGAGGGTAGGAAGGAATTCTTTAGAGTGAGGGTGGTGAGACACTGGAACAGGTTGCCCAGGGAGGTTGTGGATGCCCCCATGCTGCAGGTGTTCAAGGCTGGGTTGGATGAGACCTTGAGCAATCTGGTCTATCAGAAGGTGTCCCTGCCCATGACAGGGGGTTTGCAAATAGATGATCTTTAAGGCCCCTTCCTGCCCAAACCACTCCATGAATCCTGAGCCAGTAGTAGAGTGATGGCCAAGAGAAGATTTCTTGTGAAACACATTTTGACAGAGAGTGACCTATGGTGGGTGGTTATTAAGCAAATATTGGGGACAACTTTCATTTCATATTTTGCACTCAAGCACAAATAACACCGTTTGTGCTTTAAGGTAATGTGTAGTCGTAGAGTGAGAAGGTGTCCCCTCCTCCTCCTCTTCTCAAGGCTGAACAACCCCAGTTCCCTCAGCTACTCATCACCAGACCTGTTCTCCACACCCTTCACCAGCTTTGATGCCCTTCTCCACGCCTGCTTCAGCACCTCAATGTCTTTCTTGGAGTGAGGGGATCAAACCTGAGCCCAGGAAGTTGTGGAGAGTCAGGAGGTCCCCCCTCAGCTGCTTTTTCTCCAGACTAAACAATGCTAGTTTCCTTAGTTGCTCCTTGGAAGATGTGTTTTCCAGACCCTTCAGCAGCTTTGTTGCCCTTCTCTGGACCCACTCCAGCCCCTTAATGTCCTTCCTGGAGTGAGTGGCCCAAAAATTGAATCCTGGGTTTCAAGGTGCATCCTCAAGTCCAGGGAGAAAATAACCACCCTGGTCCTGCTGGCCACACTTTCTGAGCTCTCCATTTCGTTGCAGTCACTGGTCCCAGCACCCAGCAATTCAGTCTGTTTTCAGAGGCAGACTTCACAGTGCAGATAGCAGGTTCTAACCCATTCCTCCCAGGGTCTGTACCCTGGCAGGCTTATTAAGGGATACATTCAATGTGAATTCACAGCCAACTCCAAAACCACCCCCATTTATAACAGACCCGTGGTGAGTACTTGCAAATAGAATAGAGTAGAATAGAATAGAATAGAATAGAATAGTAGAGTAGTAGTAGAGTAGAAGAGAATAGAGAATAGAGAATAGATAGAATAGAAAGAAGAGACCAGTTGGAAGAGACCTTCAAGATCATCGTGTCCAACCTATCAACCAATCCAACCACCCAATCAACTAAACCATGGCACCAAGCACCCCATCAAGTCTCCTCCTGAACACCTCCAGTGATGGTGACTCCACCACCTCCCGGGCAGCCCCATTCCAATGGGCAATCACTCTCTCTGTGTAGAACTTCTTCCTAACCTCCAGCCTAAACCTCCCCTGGCACAGCCTGAGACTGTGTCCTCTTGTTCTGGTGAATTTCTTGTTTGCTGTAAAATAGAATCCTAGTCTAACAGAATGGTTTGGCTTGGAAGGGACCTCTAGAGGGACATCCCCAACCAGATCAGGTTGCTCAGGGTGCTGGAGCCTGAAGCAGGCTGCCCAGAGAGGTTGTGAAGTCTCTTTCTCTGGAGACATTCCAAACCCACCTGGACGTGTTCCTGTGCAAGCTGATCTAGGCAAACCTGCTTTGGGAGGGGGGTTGGGCTCAATGATCTCCAGAAATCCCTTTCAACCCCCACCACGCTGGGAGTCTGCAATTTGTTTTCCATTAATTGCAAAGAAATGAGGCAAACCTACTTACCTGCTGGTCCCCAGGCAGAGCCTCGAAGGAGAAAGCAAGGTTTTAAATTATGTGGGCTGATAGAAATGCTAACATTAAAGTAGAAGAGGTTGAAGGTATGAAATTAAAAGGAAGGGGAGAGAAATTACAGCAAATTTGAAAGATTTTAGCAGGAAAACAGTTTCTCCTCTGCTCATTCAGAGAAAGTTTGTCACCAGCCTCCAAATCAAAGTGCAGAGGAAAGGAAATTGCTACCAGGAGTGGTAGCATTGTGGAGGGGGTTTTCAGAACAGCATTAAGTGCTGGAAAACAAATGAAAATTCCCATGACTGCTGTCAACTAAAAGCAAATTAACTGCTCTGCAGCTCCCTATGAGAGGGCTGTGGGCATATTAACTCTGCTCTACACAGCTGGGACACACATAGGAGGAGGTACCTCAGCAGTTGCTGAGAGAGTGGGCTGTGTCCTCCTGCACTGGAACACCAAACCTCGACTGCAACACCACTACCAAAAGTCTGGCTTGGTTGAACCAGCACTACAGGGCTAATGGATTACCAAGTCACCCTTTATCAAGGGTCAGTGCTGGGCTGGCACTGACACCAGAGGAGTGCAGAGGCTCTCCATGAAGCCCTCTGCCTGCCCAAAGGGAAGAGAAAGGGAAGAAGTGAGAGAGACTGATGAGGTGGAAGGAAACTAAACCATCTGTGATGGAAAGAACAATCCCATGGAACAGAGGCACAAACCAAGAGCCATCCCAAGCCCTGATGGCCAGGACAGCACCATTGGCACCACTGATCCTGGGGACAGGCACTGGGCAAGTCCCAGACTGGACCTAGTAGCAGATGGGAACTGGATTCAGGAGCACGTGGATCAGGATAGAAGGCAGAAGGGACAGAGTCCTCCTGGGACAGTGGCCAGGAAAAAAGAGACTTAGGCCTGGGGATGCCTCAGCTTGCTCCTGAAGATGCCATCCATAGGATGCAATCCCTTGTTAAGCTTGTGCCACCTCTGCCTTCCCGCCTGCCAAAGTGGGGCGCAAGTTGTGGCTTGTGGTGTGCAAGGGGGAAGTCTCAAGCAGAGCCTTTCAGCAGCCCAGCCCTTGGCAGGAACTCTTCCCATCAGCTTCTCCCTGCTAGAAGCAGCCACTGTCTATGCAAACCTGCCCTGACCTTCAGAATGAGCATCCCTGAGCAGAGCCTGAGCTGGGAAGTCACAGCCCTGACCACAATTAGGTCTGGGCAACTTCAGACCAGGACACCCCCACACCAATTTTTCCCCCCACATGTCTGTCCACCAATCAAGGCAAGAAAATGGAGAAGCTCTGCAATGGAAAGCCAGAGCCCTACCTCTCTAGCAATGATACCAATGATGACCATGTGTTTTAGTCATAAAATCGTTTGGTGTTGGAAGGGTCTTAAAGATCATCTAGTTCCAGACTCCCTGCCATGGGCAGGGACACTTTCCATTAGACCATCACCTGGATTGAACAGTGAATTGATCACAAAAGTACTTTTGGAATGAAGAGGCTTGAGAAGAGGTAACACAGCTTGAATATTTTTAACAGGGGGAAGAGACCTTGTGTGAAGAGGTAAAAGCTGGTTTGATGCTGCCAGAAGCAGCCTAGATGCCACCACAAACTCTTCAAAGCCACACAGAGCAGGCTTCTTGTTTGACACTGCATCCAGGAGGGATTTGTAGGCACACATCCTCTGTGTTTGTGTGTGTTTAAATCCAGTTGTCTGGGGTTAAACCCAGACTCAAAGCATTTATCACCATTTTCTGGGTGTCTAAAATCCTACCTTGCCAGTATGGAGCTTGAATGTGCAGTTCACCGATTGCCAGTTAATTAAATGTTGTTAATAAATCAATAAACCATTTCAACCCTGATTTGGTTTAAACTATGTGAGCCAAGCAGGTTTTTTCCCTGCAGCAGATATGTACTGGTGAAGATAAATCATTTCTAGTGAGTACAGGAGTGAGTACTCTAGTGAGTACAGAAGGGTGAGAGGGACCTGGGCTTCACTCATGGTTATTTGTAGGTGTTGGAATAAATAGAATCACAGAATCAACCAGGTTGGAAAAGACCTCAGAAATCATCCCCAATACCTAACACCTCATGACAACTAAACCATGGCACCAAGGGCCATATCCAATCCTTTTTTTGAACACCTCCAGGGATGGTGACTCCACCACCTCCCTGGGCAGCACATTCCAATGGCCAATTACTCTTTCTGTGAAGAACTTTCTCCTCACTTCAAGCCTAAACTTTCCCTGGTGCAGCTTGAGACTGTGTCCTCCTGTTCTGGTGCTGGTTGCCTGGGAGAAGAGACCAACCCCCCACTTGTCTACAACCTCCCTTGAGGTTGTTGTAGAGAGCAATACCACCAATTCAGCCACAAACCAGAGCTGTGAAAGAGGTGGGGACTCCCAATCTGCAGATTTTCCCCCAATCCATGAGCAAAACCAGCAAAAAAACCCAATCAACCAACCAACCAAACAAAAGGTGATAGTTGCTACAAATGACACCTTGGATGGGACCTTCTAGTATGAGCAGCTGTGTGTAGCAAGAATGTCACAGCTTTATATGTTGAAAGAAACCAATGAATCAGCATGAAAAACCTCCTGTGCTCCACCCCCTCGCCTGAGTGCTGCATGCTATTCATGTTCAATCCCTGTTTCAGCAAAACAGTTACACAAACACATTACAGTCACAGAGCTGTGTTGTTTGGGAGACACCTTGAAGATCATCAAGTCCAACTCTTAAGCCAGCGCTGTCACAGAGACACAGAATGGTTTGGGTTAAAACTCTTAACCAGCGCTGTCACAGAGCCATCCACAATGGTTTCAAGTCCCTGTCCAACCTGGCCTTAAACTCCTGAAGGGAGGAGGCATCCACAACCAGACTGGGCAAGCTGTTCCAGTGTCTCACCTCCCTCACTAAAAAGAATTTCTTCCTAATCTGCAGTCTAAATTTCCCCTCTTCCAGCTCAAAGCCATTGCTCCTTGTCCTATCACTGCAAGCCCTTGTCATAAGTCCCTCCCCAGCTTTCTTGTAGGCCCCATTTTATGTAATGGAAACCCTTTCAGGTACTGGAAACCGTGTCCCTCAGCACCACATCCCCATGGCTTTGAAACCCCTCCAGGGATGGGGACTCCACCACTGCCCTGGCAGCCTGTGCAAGGCCTTGACAATCTTTTTGGGGAAGAAATTGTTCCTCATGTCCAATCTAAACCTCCCTCAGTGAAACTTGAGGCCATTTCCTGCTGTCCTATTGCTTGTTCCTTGGGAGCAGAAACTCTCCTTCAATACTAGTTCTTCTTTCTCCCTTGTGACACGCCGCTGACGCTCTCTTGCTCCTTCGCCGCATTTCATTGCCCTTTGGAGAGACCATTCCAAAGCATTAGCGGCAACCCTTTGGGGGAAGAAATTGTTCCACATGACAAAGCTAAACCTCCCTTGGTGCAACTTGAAGCCATTTCCTTTTGTCCTATCATTTGTTACCCAGTATGACCTCGAAGTCCTAAATTTACAAGCTTGGGCCCTCACCCACCTCCTCATCCTCATGACTAAGGTCTTCATGAAGAGCACACTGGGATCTACTGCTCTGCTGAGTTATGAACAAGCTGCTGTATACAAAGCTGGGACCTCAGTTGCTCTTTTAATGATTTCTTTTGATTACTTTTGGAGGGTGGGTGATGGAGGATGAGTCTGGAAAGAGAGGTGGAGCAATAAGACAATGTGCAATGACAGGAACAGGGTGAACTTAGGTTGGACATTAGGAGGAAGTTCTTCACAATGAGATTGCTAAAATACTGGAACAGGTTGCTGAGGGATGCGTTCAGGCCCCATCCCTGGAGATGTTCAAGATCAGACTTGATGTGGCCCTGGGCAGCCTGATCTGGTTGGAGGTGTCCCTGCTCAGTGCAGGGTGTCAGACACTTGAACGTGTCCAGAGAAGAGGCTGGGGAGAGGCCTCGAGCACAGCCCTGTGAGGAGAGGCTGAGGGAGCTGGGGTTGCTTAGCCTGGAGAAGAGGAGGCTCAGGGGAGACCTTATTGCTGTCTACAACTATCTGAAGGGAGGTTGTAGCCAGGAGGGGGCTGGTCTCTTCTCCCAGGCAACCAGCACCAGAACAAGAGGACACAGTCTCAAGCTGCACCAGGGGAGGTTTACACTGGAGGTGAGGAGAAAGTTCTTCACAGAGAGAGTTGTTAGCCATTGGAATGTGCTGCCCAGGGAGGTGGTGGAGTCACCATCCCTGGAGGTGTGCAAGAGGGGATTGGATGTGGCACTTGGTGCCATGTTCTAGTAGTCATGAGGTCTGTGGTGACAGGTTGGACTTGCTGATCTTTGAGGTCTCTTCCAACCTTGGTGATTCTATGATTCTAAGGATGGGCCCCATGTTGTGTGGTGTTTGTGGGGCATGGCTGCTTGTCTTCTGCAGTCTCTGCTTAGAGCAAAGATGTGGTCAAGCTGGGAGAGAGTAGGGAAGAGATCACCTGATGGACCAAAGGTTGTTCTGGGAGGGATGGGGGAGCATGCAAAAAGATACATCAGAAAAAAAATACATATAGGAAGGAGAAGTTGCCATAGCAACCAGCACCACTTTGGCCAGAGAAAGGAAGAGAGGAGGAATCAAAGATAAGAAAGAAGTAATCAAAGCAGCTTAAGGAATATAAAAAATAGAAATTGTTTATGAATTATATATCAGGCTGCTAAGAACACTTATAAATCAATTCCAAGGAAAATAGATCTGCTGAATGAGTTTAAAGAAGAGGAAAAGATACTATTTGCATTCTAACATTTGGCCATAAATTATGGATCGCCTTAGTTTGGCTTGGGTTGGGAAACAGCTCAGGGGGGGAAATGAATTAATGAAAATCCAAATATTTAAGTATAGCTCAGGCTGTGTCATGGAGCTGGCTTGCTGCTCACAATGGCACAGGATGAGCAACCACCAGTTTGGGAGAAGAGGCACAGAACCCCTTGGGGGTTGGGCTGTGGGGCTCTCTTGGATACCCTGTGAAAAGGTGGAGAGATTGAATTAGCCTGAAAAGTAGCTTGCCCTAATGAAAATATTGTCATGCTTATCCTAAAGAAATTAATTACCTGAGGTAATTTTGTGCTCATTGCTCCTTGTCTTGTCACTGGGCAACACAGACAAAAGTCTGGCCCCATTCTCTTGGCCCTGCAGGTCCTTCAGCTTTTGCTGAGCATTGAGAAAGTCTCCTCTCAGGCTGCTCTTCTCCAAGCTGAGCAGCCCCAGGTCTCTCAGCCTTCCCTCCTCTTAGAGATTCTCCAGGCCTGCACTGCACTCTCTCCACTAGTTCCCTGTCTCTCTTGAACCAGGGAGCCCAGAACTGGACACAATACTCTGGATATGGCCACACTAAGGCAGAGCAGAGGGGGAAATGAACCTCCCTTGATCTGCTGGTCACACTCCGTGCACCCCAGGAGACATTCTTGGCCACAAGGACATATTGCTGGCTTGTAGGGACCTTGTTGTCCACCAGCACTCACAGGTCCTTCCCCATAAAGCTGCTTTCCAGCAGGTTAGCTCCTCACCTGTACTGATCCAGGGAGCTATTCCTCCCCAGCTGCAGGGGAATTGCTCTTGCTGACCTTCATGAGGTTACTCTTCCCCAGCTCTCCAGCCTGGGCAGGTCTCACTGAAAGGCAGCAGAGCCCGGCTGTGGCACGGTGTCAGCCACTCCTCCCAGTGTTTTACCATCCAGCTAGCTGAGTCTACACCATCCCTTCATCCAGGTCACTGAAGAAGTTGTTGAGCAGGACTGCACCCGGTCCTGATCCCTGCAAGCTACGGCCCTCAAACTAGATTCTGCTCCTCTGATCACAACCTGTCCCCAAGGTTTCCTTTGCATCTTCCATTTGTGTACTCAAGCAGTCAAAAGCCAGGTTGTTGCTCTTTCTCAACATCCTAACTAATGCCATTAATCACAGTCCCATTGCCATGCTGCTTGCGTTCCCTCATGAGCTGCTCAACCATGCTCCACGGCTCCTTGCTCTGAGGATGTCCTTGATGCAAGACCTCTCTTTACATTCTGCTCCTCTGCTCTACCCAAGCACATTAAAGTCTTGCTCTGGAACAAGCATCCCACTCAGATACATCAATCTTGAGCTCCTAAAAGCAACTGCACTGAGTAAGGGGTTTATTTATTAGCGTCCACGTTAATCTGAAGTGCCAGCTGCTGCCACAGTTGTTGTTTTAACTACACACACCAGTCAAACAGTTCCAGCCAGAAGGGGTCAAACCCCAGTATAGGGACACCACCCACTCATGGAGATGTACTGGCCTCTGAAGAGGAGTTCCTCATAGAATCATTTTGGTTGGAAAAGATCTTTGCAATCATCAGTTCTTTTCTAACTCTATGCAGGCTGGTGCTAAACAATGTCCCTCAGCACCACATCTCTGCCCTTGAAACACCTCCAGAGGTGGGGATGCCTCCCTAGGCAGCCTGCTCTTGCCCTCTCGGTGAAGAAGTCCAAACTAAACCTCCCCCAGAGCAGCTTGAGGCCATTTCCTTATCACTTCTTACTAAGAAGAGACCAACACTACCTAGCTCCAAAGTACTTTCAGGGAGCTTCAGAGAGTGAAGAGGTCTCCCCTCATTCTTCTCTTCTTCAAGCTGAACAGTTCCCTCAGCTACTCCTCACCAGACCTGTTCTCCAGACCCTTCAGCAGCTTCATTGCTATTCTCTGGTCCTGCTCCAGCACCTCAAAGTCCTTCTTGGAACAGAAGAATAGAATAGAATAGAATAGAATAGAATAGAATAGAATAGAATAGAATAGAATAGAATAGACCAGGTTGGAAGAGACAATAACCACCTTGGTCCTGCTGGCCACACTTTCTGAGCTCTCCATTTCGTTGCAGTCACTGGTCCCAGCACCCAGCAATTCAGTCTGTTTTCAGAGGCAGACTTCACAGTGCAGATAGCAGGTTCCAACCCATTCCTCCCAGGGTCTGTACCCTGGCAGGCTTATTAAGGGATACATTCAATGTGAATTCACAGCCAATTCCAAAACCACCCCCATTTATAACAGACCCATGGTGAGTACTTGCATATAGAATAGAATAGAGAGAGAGAGTAGAGTAGAGTAGAGTAGAGTAGAATAGAATAGAATAGAATAGAATAGAATAGAATAGAATAGACCAGGTTGGAAGAGACCTTCAAGATCATCGAGTCCAACCTATCATCCAACACCACCTATTCAACTAAACCATGCAACCAAGCACCCTATCAAGTCTCCTCCTGAACACCTCCAGTGATGGTGACTCCACCACCTCCCTGGGCAGCACATTCCAATGGCGATCACTCTCTCTGTGTAGAACTTCTTCCTAACCTCCAGCCTAATCCTCCCCTGGCACAGCTTGAGACTGTGTCCTCTTGTTCTGGTGCTGGTTGCCTGGGAGAAGAGACCAACCCCCACCTGTCTGCAACCTCCCTTCAGGTAGTTGTAGAGAGCAATAAGGTCTCCCTGAGCCTCCTTTTCTCCAGGCTAAGCAACCCCAGCTCCCTCAGTCTGGCAAAACAGATAGAGGCAGCAGCAGCAAGCAAAGCACAGCATCACAGAATGCTTTGAGTGGAAAGAACCTTTACAGGTCACATAGTCCAACCCTCCTGCAGTCAGCAGAGACATAAGCAGCTAGAGCAGGTTGCTCAGAGCCTTAAACAACCTGACCTGCAAGGATTCCAAGGATGAGGCATCTACCACCTGTAGGTATAACCTGGGCCAGGCCCTCACCACCCTCAATGTCAAACATTTCTCCCTTCTCTCCAGTCTGAATTCCAGTTTTAATTCCAACTATGCCCCCTTGTCCAGTCAAAACAGGCCATGCTCAAAAGTCTATCCCCCAGCTTTATTCTCACCCTCTTTAAACGCTGAAAGACCAGCAGAAGGCCTCCTGGAGACTTTTCCTTTCCAGGCTGAAGAACTCCAGCTTTCTCAGCCTGGCCTTACAGCACAGGGCTTCCAGCCCTCCCATAATTCTTTCTGGCCAAGTGACTTTCCTGTAACTAGACAAGGTGGAGGGCAGCTGCAGGACATGTGGTTTTCCTCTGTTAGTTCAGATCATTTTTAGCTTCCATTGGCTTCTCCAGGCACCACTTCATCTGTCAGGTGGCAAACTGGAAAATGTGTTAAGAGCTGTGCTGAGTGTAGCTACGTGAGTAGAACTGGAGCCAGCAAAGACAACCAGGAAATAATGCTGAGCAGACACCGGAGCGTGCTCTGCTTACAGTGGAGTAAACCATTTCATGCAACACCAACCTCCTGCCAGGCTGTTGTTGGAACCATCAGCCTCCCCCTCTGTGTCACTGCTGATAGCAAGTTTGGAGCATGCTACCAACTTCCCATCATTTCCATGGAACTGGTGTTGCTACTGAAGCAGCTCAGATGCAGAAGCAGATGAAATCTGTACCTGGTGCTCCATTAAATGATGATTTTTTTCTGCTGTCTCCAGGCAATTATAAGAGTATTTTAAAGGACATTCATAGAATCCTAGGAGGGTTTGGGTTGGAAGGAGCCTTCGAGTTCATCTGTTTCCAAAGCCTGTCCATAGGCAAGGACTCCACTCCATTAGTCTGGGTTGCTCAGACTCCCACCCAGCCTGGTGTCCAGGATCTCCAGGCAGCCTGTTCCAGGCCTCCAGCACCTTTACACCAAACCAGTTTCTCCTCATCTTCAGATAGAATCTCCTGGCTTCCAGTTTGTGCCTCTTGTCCTGTCACTGGGCAGCACTGACAAGAGTCAGGCCCCATCCTCTTGGCCCCCACCAGGTCCTTTAGCTCTTCCTGAGCATTGAGAATGTTCCTCTCTCAGGCTGCTCTTCCCCAGGCTCAACAGCCCCAGGTCTCTCAGCCTTTCCTCCTCACAGAGATGTTCCAGGCCTCTCCACATCCTTGTACTGGACTCTCTCCAGTAGTTCCCTCAGTCTTTTGAACTGGGGAGGCCAGAACTGGAACCAGGACTGCAGATGTGGCCTCTCTAGGGCAGAGCAGAGAGGGAGGTGAACCACGGTTGACTTCTGGCCACACTCTTCTTAATGTATCCCAGTGAATATGGAAAGAATCCAGCTCCAATATGTACTGTTTGACATAATAGAAGCAATTTGCTTGTCAGGACAAGAACTGGGCTGTTATTCCCTAATCAGTTGTCCCTAGGAAGCATTCCAGAAGATACAAATGTTCCAGTGAGTCAATCCAGCTTGCCATGAAGACCATCAGTGATGAAATGATTTCAGTCCAGAGCAATTGAAAGTCATTATAAATGACCTGTCCATCTTTGTGATTCAACCCAGACCAAAAAGAAGTTAGGAAAGTATTTTGTATCAACATGGACTGAGACAAAATTTCTACAGGGATGAAAGAGAAGGATTGAGTCCACCATCAGTAAATTTGCGGACGACACCAAGCTGGGGGCAGGAGTTGATCTGCTGGAGGGCAGAGAGGCTTTGCAGAGGGACCTCGACAGGCTGGACAGATGGGCAGAGTCCAAGGGCATGAGATTGAACACATCCAAGTGCCGGGTTCTGCACATTGGCCACAGCAACCCCATGCAGTGCTACAGGCTGGGGTCAGAGTGGCTGGAGAGTGGCCAGGCAGAGAGGGACCTGGGGGTGCTGGTCGATGGGAGGCTGAACATGAGCCTGCAGTGTGGCCAGGCAGCCAAGAAGGCCAATGGCATCCTGGCCTGCATCAGGAACAGTGTGGCCAGCAGGAGCAGGGAGGTCATTCGGCCCCTGTACACTGCACTGATTAGGCCACACCTTGAGTCCTGTGTCCAGTTCTGGGCCCCTCAGTTCAGGAAGGATGTTGACTTGCTGGAACGTGTCCAGAGAAGGGCAACGAAGTTGGTGAGGGGTTTGGAACACAAGCCCTATGAGGAGAGGCTGAGGGAGCTGGGGTTGCTTAGCCTGGAGAGGAGGAGACTGAGGGGTGACCTTATTGCTCTCTACAACTACCTGAAGGGAGGTTGCAGACAGGCAGAGGTTGGTCTCTTCTCCCGGGCACCCAGCACCAGAACAAGAGGACACAGTCTCAAGCTGCACCAGGGGAGGTTTAGGCTGGAGGTTATGAAGAAGTTCTACACAGAGAGAGTGATTGCCCATTGGAATGGGCTGCCCGGGAGGTGGTGGAGTCACCGTCACTGGAGGTGTTCAGGAGGAGACTTGATAGGGTGTTTGGTTGCATGGTTTAATTGATTAGATGGTGTTGGATGATAGGTTGGACACAATGATCTTGAAGGTCTCTTCCAGACTGGTCTGGTCTATTCTATTCTATTCTATTCTATTCTATTCTATTCTATTCTATTCTATTCTATTCTATTCTATTCTATTCCATTCCATTCCATTCCATTCCATTCCATTCCATTCCATTCCATTCCATTCCATTCCATTCCATTCTAATCTCTGGTTCTCCATAGCCCTTCCATTGACTAACCATAGAATTGTTTTGGTTGGAAAAGATGTGCCATGTGTCCCAAGTGCCATGTCCACACCTTTCTTGAACACCTCCCTGAGCAGCCTGTTCCAGCACCTGACCACTCCTGCAGGAAAGGATTTTTTCTATCCAAAATGGAAGAGAGAGATTTTGTATTTCCTTCCACTTGCTGTCAGTAGGTCACACCAAGTGA
Organism: Colaptes auratus; assembly: GCA_015227895.2. Lineage (NCBI taxonomy): Eukaryota > Metazoa > Chordata > Aves > Piciformes > Picidae > Colaptes > Colaptes auratus. The sequence goes on from CM037646.1 coordinate 14,893,474, forward strand.
TCTTGGTTTTTAACATCACCCTGTGCTTTTGTTATACACTTGGGTTTATCAAAGTGATACAGACTATTTAAGTGCATTTTCAGCATTAAGACATGCTGGTGCTGGGCAGGTTATTCCCATTGGGTGTTTGGGGAGCACAGAAATAACTTTGCCAAGGTTTTAGTTAAATTTTAAGAGCTAGATCAGGTTGGCCTGGCTCATAAATACAATAGAGTCAGGAGGAGAGCCAATGTAAGTCAGAGTTTGCAGACTATGAGATCACCATGTGTAAGATAAATTCCTTTTTAGGTCAGATTCACCTTGAAGAGAAAAAAATAATAGTAATCAAAAACTTGATATTCTTAGCAGCCAGCCAGGAGCTGTATGACCACCGAAATTGCCAAGAATCATGTAATTGGGTCATTAATAATGCAGCTATTAGGTGGGTGCATGAAGAAGAGTGTGGCCAGCAGGTCATGGGAAGTTCTTCTCCCTCTCTGCTTTGCCCTACTGAGGCCACATCTGGAGTCCTGGGACCAGTGCTGGCTTCCCCAGTTCAAGACAGACAGGGAGCTATTGGAGAGAGTCCAGCACAGGTTACAAAGATGCTGAGGGGCCTGGAGCAACTCTAAGAGGAGGAAAGGCTGAGAGACCTGGGGCTGTTGAGCCTGGAGAAGAGCAGCCTGAGAGGGGAACTTCTCAGTGCTCAGCAAGAGCTGAAGGACCTGGTGGGAGACAAGAGGATGGGACCAGATCTTTGTCAGTGGTGCCCAGTGACAGAAGGGGCAATGGACACAGACTGGAACCCACAAGGTCAATCTGAAGAGAAGGAGAAACTTGTTTGGTGTGCCAGTTCTGAAGCCCTGAAGCAGACTGCCCAGAGAGGTTGTGAAGTTTCCATTTCTGGATAGGTTCCAAACCCAGCTGGATATCGTGATCCTGGGCAAGCTGGTTTGCATAACCCTGTTTTAGCAGGGGTGGTTGGACTGGATGGTATCCAGAGGTCCCTCCCAACCCTCAGCATGTGGGATTCTGGGATACAGGAAAAGGAATCTGGAAGGTCAACCATCCTTTTCTTTAGAATTCTGTGTATGTTCACATTCCAGCTGAGGAAGAAGAAGGGACATCACCCAGCTTTCAGCAAGGCACTTGGTGTACCTCGAAATAACTGAGGTGCAGCAGCAGAGATCTGCGCAAGAGCTGAACTACCTGCCCCTTCATTAAAGAGATCTCATAGCCTCTGCCTACAGAGTAGAGATACAGAGCAAGGAAAGAGAGTCCAGATTTCCATGGTTTCTTAAACACAGGACTATAAATAATTTAAAGTCCTCTCCTTTATAATTCAGACACCCAGAACTATGTTGGCTTCATTTGCAAGTAGAGTGAATAAACTACCTGTCTGTCTGGAAGCTGGCAGGCACGGCTGTAACCACATCCATCACACATTCATCAGGGTTTCATGGTTACTAAATCACCCTTCTTCTTGGAGACACTGGTCCTGCTCTGATTTGTAGAGATTTTATGGCTCTATGACTCCTTGTATTTCTGTGATAAAACAATTCCTCCCTTCCAAAGCCACCTCAAAATTGCAGCCTATGGTTTACACATGATGTTGGGGTTGCTTAGCCTGGAGAAGAGGAGGCTCAGAGGAGACCTTATTGCCATCTGCATCTACCTGAAGGGAGATTGTAGCCAGGTGGGGTTGGTCTCTTCTCCCAGGCAACCAGCACAAGAACAAGAGGACACAGTCTCAAGCTGCACCAGGGGAGGTTTAGGCTGAAGGTTAGGAAGAAGTTCTCATAGAAAGAGTGATTGGCCATTGGAATGGGCTGCCCAGGGAGGTGGTGGAGTCACCATCACTGGAGGTGTTTAGGAAGAGACTGGATGGGGTGCTTGGTGCCATGGTTTAGTTGATTAGATCGTGTTGGATGATAGGTTGGATACGATGATCTTGAAGGTCTTTCCCAATCTGGTTAATTCTATTCTATTCTATTCTATTCTATTCTATTCTATTCTATTCTATTCTATTCTATTCTATTCTATTCTATTCTATTCTATTCTATTCTATTCTGTTCTGTTCTGTTCTGTTCCATTCCGTTCCGTTCCGTTCCATTCCATTCCATTCCATTCCATTCCATTCCATTCCATTCCATTCCATTCCATTCCATTCCATTCCACACAGGTTGTTAGGGGTTAGAAGGGACCTCCAAGTCCAACCCCCCTGCCAGAGCAGGACCACAGAACCTAGTTTAGGTCACACAGGAATGCATCCAGATGGGCCTTGGAAGTCTTCAGAGCAGGAAATTTTAGTTTGCCTGGAAATCATCTTGAGGTGGAAATGACCCAAGACAGCCTAAGAGTTGCATGTATGGTGAGAGCATACAATGGTAGTGACCCTGGGTTGTGGGTGCCCTCTTCCTGGAGGTGTTCAAGGCTAGGTTGTACAAGGCCTTGGGCAATCTGGTCTGGTGGAAGGTGTCCCTGCCCTTGGCAGTGGGGCTGGAACTGGATGATCATTAAGGTCCCTTCCAACCCAAACCATCTATGATTCTAGGATCCAACACAGCAGAGATAAAGCCCAGTGAGCTCTTCTACTTGAATCTAACAAAGCATGAAATTGAGCAAATGACAGCATTTCACTAGTGAGTCATTAACTGCAAAGATCAGCTGCCAAAGACCTCTTAAAAGCTACAAGAAGACTTAATCTGTCTTAATCCATCACGCAGAATCACAGAACGCATCAGGTTGGAAGGGATCCTCAACGGTGACCTTGGCCAACACCCCTGCAATGAGCAGGGACATCCCCAACTACAGCAGGTTGCTCAGGATCCCACAAAGCTTGATCTTGAATGTCTTCAGGGATTGAACCTCGACCACATGCCTGGACAACCTGTTTCAATTACATCGCAAATGATAAGGCAGACTTCAGAGCTAATGAAGGAGCAGGATATCCTTGACACAGAAGTTCTCAGGGGGCTTTGAATTTCTGCTTCTAGCTACAACATAAAACTTACCCCACTGGAAGTGCAACAACCCAGGAGAGCCCACCACCTCCCTGAGCAGCCCATTTCAATGGCAAATCACTCTCGCTGTGAAGAATTTCTTCCTAACATCCAGTCCAACCCCGCACCCTCCCCCAGCGTAGCTTGAGACTGTGTCCTCTTATTCTGGTGCTGGTTGCCAGGGAGAAGAGATCATCCCCCACCTGGCTACAACCTCCCCTCAGGTAGCTGTAGACAGCAACAAGGTCTCCTCTGAGCCTCCTCCTCTCCAGGCTAAACACCCCCAGCTCTCTCAGCCACTCCCCACAGGGCTTGTGCTCCACACCCCTCACCAGCTTCGCTGCCCTCCTCTGGACATGCTCCAGCCCTGAGCAGCAGAGGCAGCACATGGAGGTGTGCCTGGTAAAACTGATCAAAATACATGAATAAAAGGAAGGAAAAAAAAAATTATTCCAGAGATGGTTGCTTATGAAGTCTTTTCTCCTTTAAGGTTAATCAAAAGAACTAACAAATCTAATCCATTCTGACTAATGTCTACAACTGGCAGCAAAAGGCAGAGTTTAGTCTGGATCTCCATATGATCATGTTCCTTCAGGGACTGAAATTCAGCTTTATTAGTTAAATATATATACATATATATATATGTATAACTTACAAAGGGAAAGGGAACATGTACTCCTGGTAATGAAATTGAATTTCTCTACACACAGCAAGAGCAGAAGCTGGTAGATTAGTGCTTCAATTAATTTTTCATCTTAAATAATACAGGGGGAAAAAAAAGTCTCTATATTCTAGAGGAAATACATTTAATATGTGCCAGCCAGCTACAGAATGTGTGTCCCAGATGTGAGAAGATTTTCATTAGGAATGACAAAGCAAGAAAATGTGGTCTTCTGCACATCAGCAAAGGAACAATTCAATTCAATTAAGGACACTTTATTGAGGTACCCATTCTTCAGCCGTCTCTGAGGGGGCTATAGAATCATTTATGTTGGAAAAAGTCCTTTAAGATCATCAAGTCCAACCATTAACCCATCACTGCAGGCTCATCACTAAACCATGTCCCTCAGCATCACATCTACATCAGTTTGAAACCCCTCCAGGGCTTTCTTTAGTGAAGAAATGTTTCCTTGTGTTCAAACTAAACCTCCTCTGGTACAATTTAAAGCCATTTTTGCTTGTCCTATCACTTGTTCCCTTGGAGAAGACACCAACCCCTACCATACCAGAACCTTCTTAGAATGGAATGGAATAGAAATAGAATGGAATGGAACGGAATAGAATAGAATATAATAGGGTAGGATAGGATAGGATAGGATAGGATAGGATAGGATAGGATAGGATAGGATAGGATAGGACAGGACAGGATAGGACAGAACAGAATTAACCAGGTTGGAAAAGACCTTTGAGATCATCGAGTCCAACCTATCATCCAACACCATCTAATCAACTAAACCATGCAACCAAGTGCCTCATCCAATCATCCAAGTGATGGTGACTCCACCACCTCCCTGGGCAGCACATTCCAATGGCCAATCACTCTTTCTATGAGAACTTCTTCCTAACCTTCAGCCTAAACCTCCCCTGGTGCAGCCTGAGACTGTGTCCTCTTGTTCTTGTGCTGGTTGCCTGGGAGAAGAGACCAACCCCCACCTGGCTGCAACCTCCCTTCAGGTAGTTGTAGAGAGCAATAAGGTCTCCCCTGAGCCTCTTCTTCTCCAGGCTAAGCAACCCCAGCTCCCTCAGCCTCTTTCCACAGGGCTTGTGCTCCAAACCCCTCCCCAGCTTTGTTGCCCTTCTGTGGACATGTTCCAGCAAGTCAACCTCCTTCCTAAACTGAGGGGCCCAGAACTGGACACAGGACTCAAGGTGTGGCCTAACCAGTGCAGTGTACAGGGGCACAATGACCTCCCTGCTCCTGCTGGCCACACTGTGCCTGATACAGGCCAGGATGCCATTGGCCTTCTTGGCCACCTGGGCACACTGCTGGCTCATGTTCAGCCTTCCATCAACCAGCACCCCCAGATCCCTCTCTGCCTGGTCACTCTCCAGCCACTCTGACCCCAGCCTGTAGCACTGCATGGGGTTGCTGTGGCCAATGTGCAGAACCCAGCCTTTGGATGTGTTCAATCTCATGCCCTTGGACTCTGCCCATCTGTCCAGCCTGTCCATCTGCAGAGCTCTCCTACCCTCTAACAGATAACTCCTGCCCCCAGCTTGATGTTGTCTGCAAATTTACTGATGATGGACTCAATGCCCTCATCCAGATCATCAATAAAGAATAGGATGGGGCCCAGCACTGATCCCTGGGGGACACCACTAGTGACTGGCTGCCAGCTGGGCTCGGCCCTCCAGCTAGTTCCTAACCCAGCACAGAGTGCTGCTGTCCAAGCCATGGGCTGCCAGCTTGGCCAGGAGTTTGCTGTGGGGGACGGTGTCAAAGGCCTTGCTGAGGTCCAGGTAGACCACATCCACAGGCCTCCCCACATCAACCAGGCAGTCACCTGATCATAGAAGGAGATCAGGTTGGTCAGGCAGGACCTGCCCTTCCTAAATCCATGCTGGCTGCCCCTGATCCCTTGGCCATCCTGTAAGTGCTGTGTGATCACACTCCAGATGACCTGTGCCATGATCTTGCCTGGCACTGAGGTCAGGCTGACAGGCCTATAATTCCCTGGCTCTTCCAACCGGCCCTTCTTGTGGATGGGCACCACGTTGGCAGCTTCCAGTCTTCTGGGACCTCTCCAGTGAGCCAGGACTGCTGAAAAATGATGGAGAGTGGCTTGGCCAGCTCATCTGCCAGCTCTCTCAGCACCCTAGGATGGATCCCATCCGGTCCCATGGACTGGTGGGGGTCCAAGCGGCTGAGCAGGTCTCTGACTGCTTCCTCCTGGATTACAGGGAAACTATTTTGCTCCCTGGCTCCATCTGCCAGCGCAAACCATTCTGTGATCCCATGAGCTGCTGCACACAAGGTGACACATCCATGCTGCCTTTTCTGGTGACACTCTTCAATTCCACATATTTTGTGAATTTTGCTGACCAGGCCAAATGCAACAGGGGCAAAAGCTGCCATCTGCCCCCTTCTGGCTTCTCCACTGCAGAGACCGTGATGAGAAGCAATGCACTGTGCCTCAAAAGCATCCATTAGCTGGAACTGGCTAGAGCTGCTTTTACGTGGGCCTCCTGTCAGGGACGATGGCTGCACACCACAGAGCCTCTGAAAAGCATTGGGTTGGACATAAAAGCCTGGCTCAACCTGCTGGAACTCCAAAAGTTCTTGGCAGGCTCAGAAGTGACATATGGTGTGCAAAGGCTGCAAGGGGTGGTGGTAGGGCCATGTTTAGAGTGCACAGGCATCTCCAGGGCTAAGTGGTATCTGGCCAGAGGTCATTTTCATTGCAATCTTGTGCCAAAAGCTTCATCAGATAAAGCCCTCCAGCATCAACCACAGCATCTTCACTAGACCAGGGTAGAAGCTGGCAACAGGAATGTGATCAGTTTCATCTTGTTCTGCCTTAAAGTGCACACTCACCCCCTCACCCCAGAGTCCTTCCAACCTCTCACTGCTGCTGGTGCTCACTTCTCACATGGAGTGAGGGCACATTAGCCAGCAGGACACATTAGCCAGCAGGAGCAGGTCAGCAGTAGTGCCAGTCAGCAGCTTGATTGCCCCATACTGTTCTAGGACCCAAGCAGAGCCCTACCCTTTCTTTCCCTTCAGGTACACATCCTAGTATCAGCCCTGGCTTTTATCCCCAGGTGCCTGTCCTTGCCCAAAGCTCCAGAATTCCAACCAACCTCCCCAGATCACCCAGTCCTCTCGCTTACAGACTCCCTGGACTGTTCTTTGCAACACTGAATCCGGCTGGAAAAGATTCCACAGCCTCCACCTTCTCCAAAAACCACCCAGTCCCTTCAACTTCTTTCTTCCTCAGGTTGCTTCAAGCCTCAATGCCCTAGAAGGTGCACAAGTAGTGGTAGCAGTGCAGGAGATAACGGAGAAAGACTGAGCTGCCAAGGAAGAAGTGGAGAAAGGAGGAGGAACACAATGCTGGGGCTGATCCCAGTGAAGTCGACAGCCACATTTATTTGGAGCGTTCTTTGTTCAGGCATTTAAATAGTTTGCCCAGGGAGGTGGTGGAGTCCCTGCCCCTGAAGGTTTTCAAGAAAAGTGTGGACATGGCACTTGTGGATGTGGTTTTGTGGCCATGGCAGTGTTGGGATGAAGGTTGGGCTCCATGGCCTTAGGGATATCCTCCAAGTGAAACAACTCAGTGCTTCTATGCTCAGCTTTGACCGTGCCGGGATCGGTTGCGCTGCTTGTTAGATGACTGAAGCTCATGGGAACATGAGCTGCAGTCATAAATTCTCCACACAGGGTGATTTAAATGTTACCTCCAAAGCCAAGCTCTGCCAGCTGCTCTAGAAACACCCACCCCATGTATCTCCCCATTCCCGGGGCAGGACGATGGATGGACTTGTGAGATCCAAACCCCGTACGGAGAAGTCCTACTTTGGTAGGGCCTCGTTTTACAGGTCTATAAAAGCCTGAGTTACAGTCAGGAAGGCACCACATGTTTCCTGACAATGTTTCTGCCTTGATCCACAGAGCCAATATAAAAACCATGCCTGATTACTCATTTGAAAAATCTCCTTCTGCAGCGAGGCTGCAGTGTCTGCGCTAAGGAGAAATTCATAGGGTTTAAGTGGAGATGAAATTCTTCGATCACCTGGATCATAACCTGGATGTCACAGGCCATTAAACTTCATTGGAAAAGCCTTTAGCCACTCTCATGGCAGTAAGTAAATGGCTGCTTTTCACTCTTTGCAAAATAGGATAAGCTGTGCCTCAGGAGACCAAGGTGGCATGGAAGCACGGGCAGGGAATTGAACAGATGACCTGTGTCATGTGGAGCTTTGGAGGAAAGCAGGAGAGAACAAAAGTGTCTCTATGAGTTCACAGAACACTGAATCATAGGATGGTGGGGGTTGGAAGAGACCCCTGGAGATCATCCAGTCCAATGCTCCTGATAAAGCAGGGCCACGCTCAGCAGATTGCTCGGGATGACAACATCCAGGTGACTTTGGAATCTCTCCAGAGAAGGAGACTCCACAACCTCTCTGTACAGCCTGCTCTAGGACTCTAGGACAGGTTTCTCCTCATCTTCATCCTGGGTTCCAGTTTGTGCCCATGCCCCTTATCCTGTCCCTGGGCACCACTGAGAAGAGTCTGGCCCCATCCTCTTGTTCCCCACAGGTCCTTTAGCTCTTGCTGAGCATTGATCAGATCCCTTCTCAGGATGCTCTTTTCCAGGCCAAACAGCCCCAGGTCTCTCAGCTTTTCCTCCTCACAGAGATACTCCAGACAGCTCAGGATCTTTGTAGCCTCCACTGGACTCTCTCCATTAATTTCTTGTTTCTCAGAACCATAGAATCATTAACGTTGTAAGAGACCTCTAGGATCATAAAGTCCAACCTTCTACCAAACACTTCTATGACTTGGAAAGCTCAGAACTGGACCTAGTTCTCCAGATGTGACCTCACTGGGACAGAGTAGAGGGGGAAGAGAACCTCTCTTTACCTGCTGGTCACACTCTGGTTAATGCACAATGCTGGCTCACAGGGAACTTATCTTCAAGCTGTTTCATTTGGCCAAAAACTTCTGTCTGATCTGCAAACATGCCAGTTTGCCTTCACCAGGTGAAGGAGAACCATCAGGAAAGAGCAGCCAAAACTTCACCCTGCTCATTCCCACTCATTCAACTCTAGCTTTAGCAAATCTCTCCTGCTTCAACTCAACAGCAAGCAAATCCAACCACAACAAATGAAAGCAGCTGGGTCTGGAGATGAATTCCTTCCTGGCAGCTGCAAGCAATTGCCTGAGGCCGTGGGATGGGAGGTTTGATTATAATCACAGTGTTCACATGTTTGTAGCATGCTTAGGGCAAGACAGGCATTCCTCTTCCTCCCTTGCCCATGAAGGGTGGGTAGAAGGTTGTGAAGAGACACAGATCCCAAAGTCAAAGAGGACCACAAATGCTGGCTATAGCTGGATGTGTCCTCCCAGGATTAAGATTTTTATCTTTTGTGTTGAAATCTAATCTGACCTAACAAAACCAAACCAATGCCAAACAATTTCTCACAAAGTGACAGAATCACAGCTTGCTGGGATGTGGTAATGACCTCTGGAGGTCATCCAGTCCACCCCCCCTGCTAAAGCTGGGTCACTCACAGCAGCTTGCCCAGGATCACAATGGCCAGGTGGGTTTGCAATCTCTCCAGAGAAGACTCCACAGACTCTCTGGACAGTCTGCTCCACTGCTCCAGCATCCTCACACCAAAGAGGTTTCTCATCTTCAGGTGGAACCTCCTGGGTACCAGTTTGTGCCCATTGCCCCTTGTCCTGACTCTGGACACTACTGGAAAGAGTCTGACCATGAAACCACTGAAATGAAACCACTGGTAGTAGATCTGCCATGAAACAACAGCAGAGAATTGATATTGAGCTCAATTCTCCCTTCTCTGGAGAGAAGCAGGCTGAGGGAAGACCTTCTGGATCTCTACAACTCCCTGAAAGGAGGCAGGACAGATATGGGGGTTGGTCTCTTCTCCCAGATAACAAGCAACAGGACAAGAGGAAATGGTCCCAAGGTACACCAGCAGAGGTTTAGGTTGGCCATTAGAAGAAACTCCTTCAATGAGATGACTGTCAAGCCCTGGAAGAGGCTGTCCAAGGAGGTGGTTGACTCTCCATCCCTGGAGATGTCTCAAAGCTGCAGAGATGTGGTGCTGAGGGACATGGTTTAGCACCAGATTGGGCAGAGCTGGAGAACTGTTGGACTGGATGATCATAAAGGTCTTTTCCAACCAAAATGATCCCATGGTTCTGTAAAGAGAAAATATCAGGCTGTACTTTATCCTGATAAATAAATCCTTTAATTAGAAAGAGCTCTTGATTTTGGATATTTTTTTAAATCAATTCAAATCCTTTCTTTTCTTTCAGGTGCCCAATCTTCCCTGCATTAACTCCCTATTAGTATTCATCTGTGCTCAGACCCAGCAGGGAATGGGTCTTGAACTGAGAAGTCTCCTGCTGAGTGAGGAGTCAGACCCATAATGACCATTAGAAAGAGGTTTAGAGGCTATTGGAGCCTCTCTCAGTGCCTTCACACAGGGTGCAATCACAGGCATGAAGACAACCTATTAGGAAGTTTTTTTAACATTTCATCCATGAAGGCCAACCAAGATTTGTATTTGTTTCATTTTGCACTTTCTGGAAGGAAAAATGAGCATCACTAACTCATTGTGATAGTCTCTCCAAAGGAAATGAAAAGAGGTGAAGGTGCAAGACAGCTTGAGTGATCTGTCACAAGGGAAAGAGAAGAATCATCATAGAATCACAGATTCATAGAATGGTTTGTGTGGAAAAGGGCCTTAAAGGTCCTAAGAGGATCTCTAAGGTCCCTTCCAATCTCAACCATTCTATGATTCTATGACCATTCAGTTCCAATCCCCGTGGTATGGGCAGGGACACCCCCCACTAGACCAGGATGCTCAAGGCTGCCTGCATCCTGGCCATGAACGCTTCCAGGGAAGGTGTATAGGACCACAGAACCATAGAATCACAGAACCATAGAATCATGGAACCATAGAATGGTCCAGGCTGGAAGGGGCCTCCAAAGGTCATCCAGTCTGACCTCCCCACAGTCAGCAGGGACATCCCCAACTAGATCAGGCTGCTCAGGGCCTCATCCAGCCTCACCTTGAATCTCTCCAGGGAAGGGGCCTCAACCACCTCCCTGGGCAACCTGTTCCAGTGTTCCAGCACCCTCATAGTGAAGAACTTCTTCCTGACACCCAATCTAAATCTGCCCTTCTCTAGTTTGAAGCCACTGCCCCTCGTCCTGTCACTGCAGACCTTTGTAAACAGTCTCTCTCCATCCTTCCTGTAAGCTGCCTCAGGGACTGGAAATCTGCTGTTAGGTCTCCCCGGAGCCTCCTCTTCTCCAGGCTGAACAACCCCAGCTCCCTCAGCCTGTCCTCACAGCAGAGGTGCTCCAACCCCCTGACCATTTTTGTGGCCCTCCTCTGGATCCTCTCCATCGGGTCCATGTCCTTCCTATATTGAGGGCTCCAGATCTGTATCCACAGCCTCCCTGGGCAGTCTGCCACCCTATCTGTAAAGAATTTCTTCCTAATCTCCAATCTAAATCTGCCCTCTTCCAGCTTCAATCCTTCCCCCTCATCCTATCTCTACAAGCCCTTGCAAAAAAAGTCCCTCTAGAGCTTTCTTGTAGGCCCTGTCTGAAGGAAGGTTTCTTCTCCCTAGGGGCAAGCTACAGTGCAAGAGAAAATGGCCTCAAGATGCACCAGGAGGGTTTTAGGTCGGACATGAGGAACAGTTTCTTCCCTGAAAGGGTTGTTAAGCCCTGGACCGGGCTGCCCAAAACAGTGGTGGAGTCCCATCCCTGGAGGACCCCCTGCAAACCTTCGAAGCTGTGCAGATGTGGTGCTGAGGGAGATGGCTTAGTGGGGACCTGGCAGTCCTGGGTTAATGGCTGAACTTGATGGTCTTCAAGGTCTTCTCCATCTGGAACTATTCTATGTTTCCACGAATCTTTCCATGATCCCTTCTACCTCTCTCTGTGTTGATGGCACAGGCAGAAAGGCTCCAGACAGTGAGTACTTAGTCTGGAGAAGAGGGGCTCAGGGGAGACTTTATTGCTCTCTACAACTACCTGAAAGGAGGCTGTAGCCAGGTGGGGGTTGGTCTCTTCTCCCAGGCAGCCAGCACCAGAACAAGAGGACACAGTCTCAAGCTGCACCAGGGGAGGTTTAGGCTGGATGTTAAGTTGGATGAAGAAGTTCTTCATAAAAAGAATGATTGGCCATTGGAATGTCTGCCCAGGGAGGTGGTGGAGTCACCATCCTGGAGGTGTTTAGGAAGAGACTGGAGGGGGTGCTTGGTGCCATGGTTTAGTTGATTAGATGGTGTTGGATGTGACCACACTGTTCTTAATGTACCCAAGGATCTCATTGTCCTTCTTGGCCAGGAGGGCACATTCCTGGTTCATGGTCACCTTGTTGTCCACCACAGATCTGCTTTCCATCGGGTCAGCCTCTATGCAGATGTCTGCGGGGACATGACTCTCTCTCCAGATGTTTTTTATGGCTGCACTGATTTCATGCTGGCCACTAAGTCTTGTCCATATTCAAGAAGCACTCAGCACAACCTCCCCTTCCACTGGAGCAGTAAAAAATACCCCATCCTCACCTTGCTAAAAGAATCCTCACCTTTCATTTAACAAAGCCTTGGTGTGATCTCAACTGCCCTTCAAGCTCATGTGAAATAGACCCAGAACTTAAAAAGAAAGGAGAGAGACACACACAAAGCAACTCTGAGAACGACTGTGTCAGCCTCCTTCCCTCAGGACTCAGGCTGAAAATGTCAACTCTGGTCTTTTCTCCCCATTATGTGTGGAGATGGCACCTGGGGACGTGGTGTGATGGCGACGATGGTCTTAGGTTGATGGCTGGACTCAATGATCTTAGAGGCCTTTTCTAACTGGAGCAAATCTGTGATTCTAAGTGTTACTGAACCCAGCAAACCCCACACGTTTTTGCTGTGTCCCAAATAACTTGGGATTTGCATCCCTCATCAAAATGCCACTTTTCAAAAGAACTCCTTTTTTGTGTGTGTGTGATTTCTTCTCCATAATTAAGGAGTAAGAGAGAAGCGTTAGGTTCTGGTGGGATTAGAGCAAATAAAAGGGATTGTGAAAGACCCAGAGCCACTCTTAGTAATACTTTAATCCTTGCAAATACCCCTCTGTCCTCCTGTCTAACATGAAAAAGGCAACGTGCCAAAAAGAAACCTCCCCGACAAGAATAAGAAGCATTCCCTAGGGAGACAGATCTGACAGTCCTGGCAGTTCTACATGCTTGCCACTCACATCCAGAGCAGTGAGACACCAACTCCACATAAATAAGCAGCTGATAAGGAGGAGGCATTGACTTAGACATGCAGGCTGTCTTAAAAGCTTAGGACATCTGGCCCCAGCTAATTTTAATCTGAAATGATCCTGGTGCTACAGATGAAGAGTTTCCATGATCCCCAAATCAATTAGAATCTATCCAAGAACCTTAACAGTGAGGCACTTTGTAGGGAAGATATAAAGAAATCACAGAATCCCTGCTTGCTGGAGGTTGGAAGGGACCTCTGGAGACCACACAATCCAATCCCTCTGATACCACCACCAGGGAGGTGGTGGAGGCCCCATCCCTGGAGGTTTTTAAGGCCAGGATGGATGTGGCTCTGGCCAGCCTGATCTAGTGTGAGGTATCCCTGCCCATGGCAGGGGGTTAGAACTAGATGATCCTTGAGGTCCCTTCCAACCCTAACAATTCTATGATTCTCTGCTAAAGCAGAGTCACACACAGCAGCTTGCCCAGGATCATAATGGCCAGGGGGTTTGGAATCTCTCCAGAGGAGAAGACTCCACAATCTCTCTAGGCAGCCTGCTCCAGTGACTGTGGTCACTGAATGTTTTGGGTTAGAAGCAACCTTTAAAGGTCACCCAGTCTGGCCCTCCTGCAGTGAGCAGGGACATCTGCAGCTAGATCAGACTCCATGGTATTTGCCCTTGGATTTTCTCTTAGCCTAAAGTGGATCAAATATGGAATTAATAAGTCAGGGAAGGAGAAGAGGGTCAATGTGTCTGAAACACAGGGGTGAAAATGCTTCAGCCAGTCAGTGTGCACATCCTAAGGAGAGGATGAGGATGCCCCCTCCCTGGAGGCATCCAGGGCCAGGTTGGACAGGGCCTTGAGCAACCTGTGGTAGTGAAAGGTGTCTGTGCCTGTGACAGGGGGGGCTTGGAACTATCTGATCTGTAAGGTGCATTCCAGCCCAAACCACTCTGTGATTCTATGACTTGTAGAAGGTTTGGGGCAGTGAGCTCCAACGGGACAGTGAGATCTTTTGGAGCTGAAAAAATGAAAGACAGACTTTTGTTTGTTTGTTTTGGGGTGTTTTTTTTTCAGCTGAGATTGTCAGTGTGCTGCTGTTAGTCGGCACCTGTGGTGGAGGCCACAGGAGAGCTTAGAAGCTGACAGCCAGCAGTCACAAATCTAATCAGGAGAATGATGGAGGCAACCACCGTGACTGAAAAGGGCAAAGAAATGTCAGTGTCTGCAAAAATGTAACAAGGAACAAATTAGTCTTTTATTTATGTAAATTGTGAAAGACTCATTTCTCCTGCAACAAAAATAGACTTCCCATCCTCAGAGGTTGTATAAGGTTCATCTCCATGGAGTCCAGCACGGCTCAGCCACAGAAGGAACCACAAGATCCTTCTTCAATGCTGGATGGGTTTGGGGGGGTGTGTGTGTTCATTTTCCCAGCTGCATCACATGGACACACAACATGGAGAGGGCAGCGTTTTACCCTTGATTTGCCCCACCACCAAACATCAGAGAAGTTCCATGGTCTACTTAGGCCTTTTCCAAATATCTAATAGATAGACAGTGAAAATCCACATCATGGTGTCGTAGAATCATCTTGGTTGGAAAAGACCTTCAAGATCATTAAATCCATGCATTAACACAGCACTACCAGGGCACCACTAAACCATGTCCCTCAGCACCATGTCTTCACAGCTCTTCCAGGGATGGCAAATCCACCACTGCCCTGGGCAGCCTGCACCAGGGCTTTACAACTTGTTTGGGGAAAAAATTGTTCTTCATGTCCAACCTAAACCTCCCCTGGTGCAACTCCAGGCCATTTCCCCTGATTCTATCATTTGTTCCTTGGGAGAAGAGCCCAGCCCCCACCTGGCTCTTCCAGGGAGTTGTAGGGAGTGGGAACATTTCCCCTCAGCCTCCTTGTCTCCAGGCTGAACAACACCAGTTCCCTGTAGGTGGAATGAGATGGACAAGAATCAGAAATACCTAGGCCATGCATGCAGCAGAAAATGGGCATCCATCCCATGCCTGCTGATGTCCAGATGGGATCCCTCTGCCTTGGATCATGGAGCCACTGACCTTGACAAATCCAGACTGCTCATGCAGTGAGGTCCAGGTTGGCTCTGAAGATGCTGTGCTGCATCACACCACAAAAAGGCAGAAATGCAGTGGACAGTTGTGTGTGTCCATCACATCTATACCCATGTGGCTGCTATGGGGAGAACTCTAAAGCAGCCTGGTCTGGCATGGCAAGCACATCTTAATGGAGGTTGCTCTTGATTTGCTTCTTAGGGATTGTGCAGGCATGATGGAGTCAAACCTTGTTATGCTGTTGGCACCAAGCAAGACAAGGAAAGGCCCCAGTGGAAAAGAAGGTGGTGCCATGGCCTTTTCATGATCCAATGAAAACCCTTCACTACCTAGCAAGTAGTGAAGGGATGAGATGAGACTGAAAGGGATTGGATAGGATTAGAAGGGATGGGAGGGGTGGTCATGGAGGTGTTGGGTAGAAGGTTGGATTTACTGTTCTTACAGGTCTTTTTCAACCTTAATGTTTCTATGATTCCAAGATGAGATGGGATGGGTTGAGATAAGATTCAGGATATGGTCATGGAGGTGTTGGGTAGAAGGTAGGACTTGTTGATCTTAGAGGTCTTTTCCAGGCTTAATGATTCTATGATTCTAGGATGGGATGGGATGGGATGGATGGGATGGGATGGGATGGGATGAGATGAGATGAGATGGGATGGGATGGGATGGGATGGGATGGGATGGGATGGGATGGGATGGGATGGGATGGGGAGGGACAGTCCTCCTTTCTTCTGTCTCTCAGGAAAATAGGGACACACCAAGCAAGAAATACTGGCCACCAAACCCAGTCCCTCCCAGCTGCCCTCCGCTCTTCACTGTGGTGGATCTGGAAGAGGTTGGAGCAAAGTCAACATGCAGTCAACAAGCAAAAGACAGAGAATACAGCTGGCAATTGAAAAGGTAACCAAAAATACTGAGTGATTTTTTTTTCTCTTTTCTTTATAAAATGTACATAAAGAACAGAAACTCTTGGAGGTAAAAGTGAGACCAGTTTGGAATTCAACCAGAGACATTAACAACGATGGCAAAGAAGAAAAGAAACCAATCTACAGAGGGTGGTGCTAGTAAAAGAAGAGAGCAAGTTTTGGCTCTGTACAAGACTTGAGATCGTTAAAAGGTAATCATCAGAATATATACATTAAGTACATACAATTACAGTTATTTATAGGATATTTACACACAGACACAGATGTTTCACCCTTTGCAGTCAGGAGCGTGCGAGCAGAGGCACGTCTGATCTTTCCTGAGAAGGTGCCCAAGGTTGCTATGCCTCACTTGCCATCACAGGTGGCTCTTCAACCTCTTTTGTGGTCACATCCCCTCCAAAAGCAATTAACTGGAGTTACAGGTGTGGTTGTTGCAGTGTTCCTGGTTCTTCCCTACAAATGGAGGACTCCAAACCTCCAACCTGTAAAGGAGAAGCCTTGTTTCATGCAAAGATCTTGGATTCCTGAGGAACCAACAGGGGTATTTCTCCAGCCATGACCTTAGCTGTGAGCAAACTGATTTTGATGTTCATTTATCCAAGCACTTCCCAACATTTAAGCCTCTTTCCCAGTGGGAAAAAAAAATACTAACAGAGATTAAAAATGGAAAGAAACTGGTTTCAAGTCACCTGTCATAGGTCCTTGGTAGGTTCTGATAACATGGCATACAACCTGACTACAGAATCATAGGATGGTTTGGGTTGGAAGAGACCTTTAAGGTCATCTAGTCCAACCCCCCTGAAGCCAGAAAGGACATCTTCAACTGGAGTAGGTTGTCCAGAGCTCCATCCTGTCCTCAAGCCTGACCTTGAATGTTTCCAGTGATGGGGCACCTACCATCATTCTGGGCAGCTGTACTATACAAAGAACCACCCAGGAGAGACCATGTTAGGTGAGGCTGCCAGGATTCACGGAGACACATCTAACAGAGGGAGCGCAAACATAATCATCCTATTTATGTCTCACTTTCTTGCCAGGCGTCCAACAGGGGGTTTATAATTAAACTTCTAGGGTTGTAACTAATTATGGAACATGCCAAATGGCCAGGAGCTCATTGCTGAATGTGGATGGGTTTGGGTGTTTCATGAGGGTCACAAAGGGAGGAAGGAATTACCTCCCACATGTACAGTCTCATTGTACTCATAGAATCATAAAAGCTGGAAGAAACCTTTAAGATCATCGAGTCCAAATGTTAAGCCAATGCTGCCAAGTCTGCCACTAACCCATATCTTTAAGCACCACATCTACACCTGTGTTGAAAATTCCCAGGGACAATGGGCAACCTGTCCCAGCCTCTTTTGTTGAAGAATTTTTTTCTACTATCCAGCCTAAACCTCCCCTGGCACAACTTAAGGCCATTTCCTCTCTTCCTATCACTTCTTCCTTTGGAGAAGAGACCAACCACCAGCTGGTTCCAACTTCCTTTCATGGAGTTGTAGAGAGCCAGAAGCTCTCCCCTCAGCCTCCTTTAATCCATGTTGAACAACCCCAGTTCCCTCAGCTGCTCCTCACCAGACCTGTTCTCTAGACCTTTCACCAGTTTTATTGCCCTTCTCTGGATCTGCTCCAGCCCCTCAATGTCCTTCTTGGAGAGAGGGGCCCAAAGCTGAACCTCAGCATTTGAGGTGCTTCACACTGCATGCTTTGTTGGAAGAAGGGTACCCCTATAATGTCATTTTTCTTTTCCTAAGCCACAGAATCCCAGCATGGTAAGGGCTGGAAGGGACTCCTGAAGACCATCTAGTCCAACCTCCCTGCTAAAGTATGGTCACTCCAGCAGGATCTCCCACATCATCCTGAGAAAGAATAAAAGTGTTGAAAGCTGCTTCTATGATGCTTCTCCTGACCTGTGCTGATCAACAGGTGCCCAAATTTCAGGTTACTCTTTTTGGAGGGGATAAATTTGAAGGAAAAAAGGGAAAATATTTTCAAGGGAATGGAATGCTTCATGTTTTAGTTCAAAATGACTGACAACTTCCACTCATTTTTCTTTCTATATTCCACATTTCATCTCTTCAGGAGAATGACATCAAGTGGCATAAAGCAGAGCAGAGCAAGGCTTGTCATCAGCTTAGTGTGGCAAAGTGAGAGCTTGTGTGCCCATCCCTGAGCATGGGGACCTCATAGAATCATTTTGGTTAGAAGAAACCTTCAAGATCACCAAGTCCAACCATTAACACAGCACTGCCAGGTCATCACTAAACCATGTCCTTCAGCACCAAATCTGCATGGCTTTGAAGCCCCTCCAGGGATGGGGACTCTGCCTGGTCCAGGTCATGGAGCACCTGCTGTGGCTCCAGCCCAGATCCAGTCAGGAGCTGCTCAAGGCAAAAGAGAATCCACCCAGATTTCATGATGGCCAGAGACAGAATGGGAAATGTAACAGGACCATCTGCTGGGGAAAAAAGTGCAAAACACAACCCTTGCATCGTCTACTGGCAGGGCTCTCAAGCATCCTAGGACAAAAACAGCCCCTCCAAAGACAGCCACACCAAAGAGGAGCCCCTCAGATGATCTCACAGTCCTGTGGCTTCTATGAGGGACCAGCAGGAGGATACACATGAAGGTCTGGTTTCCACAGTTCCTGAAGTCTGAGTCACATCAGCCTCCTAAACAAAAATCTGCATCAAAGTCTCACCATAGCATTCACAGAAGTATAGAACTGTTTGAGCCGGAGAAGACCTCTAAAATCATCAAGCCCAACTGTTGACCTAACACCTCTGTGGCCACTCAGCCGTGTCCTGAACTGTCATGTCCATGGTTTTTGAACATCACCATGGATGGTGGCAGCGAGGGATCTGGTCTGCAAATAAAACCCCAGCAGGAAATTTGGTTGGGGGTTTTGAAGGTGTCAAACCCCAGAACCCATCCACACCTCAGGGATCCCACCGCCCTCTCGAGTAACAGTCTCTCCATGCTGCAGGGGATGAGAGACACCAGGGATTAGAGACAACACAAAGCATCTATGAATAAGGACCTGAAAGTATCCTTGGCAAACTCCATCCCTTGAACACCACCAGTATGGACCATTGCATCTTCAGACAACACCAGCTGATGGGGGCAACCATATCCCAGTGGCACCAATTTGAGGTTCAGTGCTCAACAAACACACGTACCACTTCGACGTACCTTACCTGGAAAGAGGCTTTATTGAACATAGCTGTAAAATTATCTCTTCAGTTGAATTACTGAATTTGCACAAACATTTCTCTACAGAATTAAAAAATAAAATAAAATAATAATAATAATTAATAATAATAATAATAATATTAATAATCAAGCCTTGTCGCTGTTTTTTCCTGCATCTTGTGCTTTTTGCTTTGTTTAGACTCATGGTTGCAAATAGACTTGTTGGGTGGTTTGTTTTGCTGTTTGCACTCCAATTCCTTGCATATCAGGTTGGGGTTTTCTTTTTGGAATCCTAGGGCATCAAGGGAACAGAGAATAATAATAATAGTAATAATAATAATACTCTTGAGACAAAAGTCTCTGTTTGTTGTTGTTTTCTTTTACTGAAAGGAAGTTAAAAGCTGAAACAGTGTAAGGAGACAAAAATAAAGGACTTCAAAATGTCAGACCCAACTGTCAGGGAACTTCCCAATGCAGTGGAAAACCAGTGGGCTGAGGGGAAGCGTTGGGGGGTAGCTCAAAAGCGTTTGTCCAGCTTTTGTTTTGCTTCTCATTGAAAACTTTTTTAGCCTTTTTTTTTTAATGTTTGTTTTGTTTTATTTATTTATTTTTTCCCCCTTAATTTTGCTACAGTAACAAAATAATCTTTCATGACCTGCACGGAGTCTGGCTCCAGGACAGAGGCACAGCACCCCTGGGTGCAGGGAGCTCCGTGCTGCTTTGTTGCTGTCCCACCGCCGCATCCCAACCAACCACCTCATCAAGGGAGGTTGGAGCAAGAGGGTAAATGAAATAACAAATCACTGGTTTTGCCACTTTTTCTGCTCTAAGTGCATCTCAAACAACCTTCTCCTCTGGTTGACCCACTTGATAACCTGTAAAAAAACAAAACTAAACCCAAAACAACAACAACAATCCCCCCCCACCCCAAAGAAAGTGCTGCTCCCATTATCCAGGACCAACGGAAGCTAATTCTCTAATGGATAATAAGCTTGAAAGGCCATGGCTGGCTGGAAGGTTAAACAACAAAACATCTCATCCATAAAGGGCTTACGCAGCAGCTCAGGTCCATCCGTCTCCAGAAGCAGCTTCGTCTCCTTGCCCACAGTCTGCACACTCAGGCTCTGCAGTTTGTTTAGAAAAGAGGTTGCACTACCCAAAGAGTGTTCACAACCCAAAGAGTTTCCACAACCCAAAGGGGCTGCACCACCCAGAGAGCGTTCACAGCCCAAAGAGGTTGCACAACCCAGAGTCTGGGAAAACCCGAAGAGCGTTCACAACCCAAAGAGTTTCCACGGCTCAAAGAGTTTCCACAACCCACGCTTGTGCAGGGCGAGCTGCCGGTGTGTCGAGACCATCATCCTTCTTCCATTTGTATTCTCTGGTTTGTTTGTTTGTGTTCAATCAGGCTTGTTTCATTGAAGGCACTTGGTTTCCATGGCAAATTTATAAAAGACGGTGGTTTGGTTTCTTCACGCCGTTAGAACAGATGACTTAGGTGGGGAGGGGAGAGGGGTGGTCCGAGTGGCCGCAAGCAAACTCCGAGAGATCCTGTGTCATTATGTAAGCCCAGGTGGCACATCCTGGATAGTAAATGCATGCAAAAGGAGACAGCATAACAGTTAATCAAGCAGAGCCATGAGAAATGGAACAGAAATGTCTTTAAAATAGGTCGGACTGAGGGGTATTTTTTCAGGGGAGGTGACAGCCAAAGTAGAAAGAGCCTACAACTATTGACCTCTAGGCTCAAGAACCTTCTGGAAGGGGAAAAAAATGAATGCCAGCTCTTCACATACCCTGTTTATAGTGAGGTGTTTCTCTCTGTTTTGTTTATTTGTGTGTGTATGTGTGTGTGTGTTTATTTCCTCTCTCTCTCTCTCTCTCCATCCTTTATTTTTTATATATATTTTATTTTTTTTTGGCAGGCCATTAGGTTTCCATGGTAACAAGCAAACTATTCATTTGAAACAAAACCAGCCATGACTTTTGTGCTTTGACAAGGGTTTTTCTATAGCTCTTTTTTTTTCTCTCTTTTGTTCCAAGAGTTCAACCAGACGATGCTGTGTGAATTCAGGATTGACCACAAAAAGCACCTGAAGGTCTCTTCTTCTCTTCCATCCTTAGGCCAGACCTCCTTCTCACGCACGGTTCGCAATGAGTTACACTCCCATGATGCCTTTTTTTTTTAGGTCCCCAGTGCTTTCTTTCTTTTTTTTTTTAATTATTTTTTTTTAACTATCAAGTTGTTTGTTTGTGTGGTTTTGTGGTTTTTAAGTATTATTTATTTATGTATTTATTTAACTTTTTTTTGTTGTGTGTTTTTTTTTTTTTTTTGAGTCAGTCAGTGGAGGAATCTTTGGTAGTTTGTTTTTCAATGTCCATTTTACAAAGACTCTTTCTTCATGCCAGTGCCTGGTGAATTCTTTTGTAGCCTCTGCCAGGATAAGGTCACCTCTGATGACTTAAGACAGACATGAGGATGATAACCGGGATGAGTCGTATATGTTCTAACGTCCCAACAGCACCTGATCGTAAATCTACAAAAAGGGAGGCAAAAGCTGCAGTTAAAGAGCTGGCCAGAGACAGACACAAAGCTCAGAAGATCAGATCAGCCACCATAGCTTGTCACATGAAACTCCAAATCCCAGCATGGTGGAGGTTGAACGTCACCTCAGGAGGTCACCCAGTCCAACCCCCCTGCTAAAGCTGGGTCACCCACAGCAGCTTGCCCAGGATCGCAATGGCCAGGTGGGTTTGGAATTCATTCCAGAGAAGCAGACTCCACAGCCTCACTGGGCAGCCTGCTCCAGGGCTCCTGCACACTGACACCAAACAAGTCTCTCCTCCTCTTCCTGGGTTCCAGTTTGTGACTTTTGCCCCTTGTCCTGTCTCTGGGCACCACTGAAAGGAGTCTGGCCCCCACCCTCTTGGCCCCCACCCTGTAGATATCACAGTATCACAGTATCACTAAGGTTGGAAGAGACCTCGAAGATCATCGAGTCCAACCTGTCACCACAGACCCCATGACTAGACCATGGCACCAAGTGCCACCTCCAATCCCCTGTTGAACACCTCCAGGGAGGGTGACTCCACCACCCCCTGGGCAGCACATTTGAACTACTCTCTTGAAGCCTCACCTCCAGCCATGGCAGCTTGAGACTCTGTCCCCCTGGTGCAGGCTCCTGGCTTTCATGTAGAGGCAATGAGGCTGATCAGGCTAAACCCCCAGGCCCTCTCTAGGGCTTGTGCTTAAGGCCTCTCCCCAGCTCTGGACACGTTCAAGTGTCCACTCTGACCCACAGGACTCAAGGTGTGGCCTAACCAATGCAGAGTCCAGGGGACTTCCCTGCTGTGGCCACAAATGCAGGCCAGGATGCCATTGGCCTTGGCCACCTGGGCACTGCTGGATCATGTTTAGGCAGCTGTCAATCAGCACCCCCAGGTCCCTCTCTGTTTGGCAGCTCTCCAGCCACTCTGACCCCAGCCTGTAGCGCTGCATGGGGTTGCTGTGGCCAAAGTGCAGCACCTGGCACTTGGACTTGTTGAATATCATCCCATTGGACTCTGCCCATCTGTCCAGCCTGTCCAGATTCCTCTGCAGAGCCCTTCTGCCCTCTAACTGATCAACATCTGCTCCCAACTTGGTGTCATCTGCAAATTTGCTGATGACTGTCTCAATCCCCTCAATATTGACAAGCACTGAGAAGATCCCCTCTCAGTCTTCTCTTTTCCAGTCCTCTTGTCTGTCTTCCACACCCCCATGGAGGCATCCAGGAAGAACAAAAGTGTGGTGCTCA
Source organism: Colaptes auratus (assembly GCA_015227895.2). NCBI lineage: Eukaryota > Metazoa > Chordata > Aves > Piciformes > Picidae > Colaptes > Colaptes auratus. Next base: position 14,916,424 of record CM037646.1, read on the forward strand.
CCCAAGCGATCTCTGCTTGTCACACTGAGTGCCACCAACTTTCTCTGGCAGAGCCTTGCTATCTACAGGGACTGTGCTCTGCAAATTCGTCTCTTACAATGAGGGCAAGAAGAAACCCTAATGGCTCCCCAGCCAAATGAGGTAGGAGAACTTTGGAGAAAAACCACCTGGCTGTGTAGCTAAATCTGCATAGTCATCCACAAGAGAATCGCAGACTGGTGGGGGTTGGAAGAGGCCTCTGGAGATCATCCAGTCCAACACCGGTGCTGAAGCAGGGGCACCCACAGCAGCTTGCCCAGGATCACAATGGCCAGGTGGGTGTGGAATCTCTCCAGAGGAGGAGACTTCACAACCTCTCTGGGCAGCCTGCTCCATGGCTCTCTCACCCTCACAAGGGAGAAGTATGGACACATGTGGGTGGAGGGGGAAAACAAGGTCCACATGGAATCATAACACTGATATTCAATAATTTCATATTTTTTGGACCCCATGCCCATCAGCCTTTCACTTGTTTATTTGCTACACCAGCATTTTCCTACCTGAGGAAAGACATTTTGGTTCCTGAACCTGCTTCCTGGAATGGAATCACAGAATGGTTTGGGTTGGAAGGGACCTTAAAGATCATCTAGTTCCAACCCTCCTCCCATGGGCAGGGACAAGCCTCTTCATCTGAACCCAACACCATATTCTCTTGGATAAAATCCATTTTAGATGGTGCCTCACACTGATGACCACGAGAAGCAATTTGTTCTCCTCCACATGTGGAAGAGTCACTTACTGTTGGCTGGTTGGTCTGATTTCATACACTCTCCTTCCACAATTGATACATCATCAATAGCAATGTCCCCTTCGATGCCAGGGCCTCGAATCCCTTCAAATATGAGCTGGAAAGAAAAGAAGAAGAAAAATCAGATCAGAAGGTGAGAAGTGGAAAAAGTCCACCTCCATTTTGCATTAACTACATTGATGGGCTTGGGGGAATTCAGAGGATGGAAGAGCTGTGGAGGCAAGGTCTGTGCTGAATACACTAATCAACATCGAGAGCTGCTCTGGGAGCAGGAGACTCCATCTGGGTTTCATGGAAGAGGGATGCTGCAGGTTAATTAAAATAACAAGGTGGATATTAATGCAGCAGGAGACTTAAATTGGGAAAGCAGGAAGTTTTTCCATAGAACCATAGAACTCTTGCAGTTGGGAAAGACCTTTGAGATGATCAAGTTCAACTGCCCACCTAGAGCTCATAATCCCACCAGCACTGCCTTGAAAGCACATCCCTCAGCACCACATCTGTGTGTGTTTTCAAACACCTCCAGAGATGGTGCCTCTACCCCCTCCCTGGGTAGCAGATTCCAATGCCTGAGACCCCTCTCTGTGATGGCAGTTTTGCTAATGTCCAACCTGAACCTTACCCTGTTGTCTGAAAACAGTGCTTCAAGTAATGATCCGTCTGACAATATTTTGACTCTGCCCTTGATGCTGGGAAATACTCAGCTCAAGAGGGAAGTGTCTTCTCCTCCCCCAAAGTACAACTCCTTGGCAGCAGGCATGAAACCAGTCAACAGAGTTGAAAATCAAATCTTCCCTGATCATGAAAACCAGTTTCCAGACAAAAGGACTCTACACAAATACAACAACCAGCATTTAATTAAAATCTGCATTTGGCAGCAGGTTTTAATGGCCTGGGACATGAGGCAGCTATCAGCCAGCTTGGCCACACGCTCAGAACAAATCACCACAGATGAGCGTTGGCAAAACACGGAACAGCATCCAGCCTGAGGTCCTTAGCTCTTTGTAGAAGGTGCCAAATGAGCAGAATCCACTCTCAGCGTCCTGCACAACCTAGGAACTGCACCTCCCTGACTTTAGAAAGCTGTTCTTAAAAATAGTGCATTCATAGCATTCCAGAAGCACACAGCATGGTGGAGGTTGGAAGGGACGTCTGGAGATCATCCAGTCCAATCCCCCTGCTAAAGCAAGGGGCACCCACAGCAGCTTGCCCAGCATCACGACTACCAGCTGGGTTTGGAATCTCTCCAAAGATGGAGATTCCACAACCTCTCTGGGCAGCTTGCTCCAGGCCTCCAGCACCCTCACCCCAAACAAGTTTCTCCTCCTAGGTTCCAGTTATGCCCATTCTCCCTTGTCTTGTCACTGGAGCACCACTGAGAATGGCCTGTCCCAATCCTCTTGCCCCTCACGGGTCCTTTAGCTCTTGTTGAGACCTTTCAGGCTGCTCTTCTCCAGGCTCAACAGCCCCAGGTCTCTCAGTCTTTCCTCCTCACAGAGATTCTCCAGGCCCCTCAGCATCTTCATAGCCTTCACTGGACTCTGTCCAGTAGTTCCCTGCCTCTCCTAAACTCAGGAGCCCAGAACTGGACCCAGTCATCCAGTGGTGGCCTTACTAGGGCAGAAGAACATCAAAGGATAACCTCTCTTTACCTGCTGGTCACACCCTTCTTCATGCACCCCGGGAGAACATTGGTGGCTCCTGTGGAACTTGCTTTCCACCAGCACTGCCAGGACCTGGTCCATGAGCTGTCCAGTGGGTGATTCCTCACCTGTACTGGCACAGGGATTATTCCTCCCCAGTTTCAGGGATCTGATATTTGATAGGATATTGATTATTCCTCCCCAAGTGTAGGAGCCTACACTTGCCCTGGTTGATCATCATGAGGTTTCCCTCCACCCAACTCTGCAGCCCACCCAGAAAATGCCTGTAGGTTATGAACCCTCTAATAGGTCACTGTACCATGGAAGCTAACTTTTTTTCCCCCCAGATGACTAATTTCCTATTCCAGTTGCTAATCTGAAACTGAAACCATTTTATAATAGCTGCCAGCACCTTCTGAAGACTGGGAGGCTTCAAACTTCCATCCAGTAGCCACTGTCTGTCCACTAATTACATGCATTATCAAGCTCTGTGGTGCTCACCTACTAAAGCAAGGAGAGCAATCTTCTATCCATGAAGCAGCTGTGAAATCCTGTGTCAGAAGGAAGGGTTCCTCATATATGGTATCACAGTATCACCAAGGTTGGAAGAGACCTCAAAGATCATCAAGTCCAACCTGTCACCACAGACCTCATGACTAGACCATGGCACCCAGTGCCACATCCAATCCCCTCTTGAACACCTCCAGGGATGGTGACTCCACCACCTCCCCGGGCAGCACATCCCAATGCCTAACAACTCTCTCAGTGAAGAACTTTCTCCTCACCTCCAGGCTAAACTTCCCTGGGCACAGCTTGAGACTGTGTCCTCTTGTTCTGGTGCTGGTTGCTAGAGAGAAGAGGCCAACCCCTTCCTGACTACAATCTCCCTTCAGGTAGTTGTAGACAGCAATGTGGTCTCCCCTGAGCCTTCTCTTCTCCAGGCTGAACAATCCCAGCTCCCTCAGCCTCTCCTCAAGGGCTTGTGCTCAAGGCCTCTCCCCAGCCTCGTTGCCCTTCTCTGGACATGTTCAAGCGTCTTGATGTCCTTCCTAAACTGAGGGGCCCAGAACTGGACACAAGACTCAAGGTGTGGCCTAACCAATGCAGAGTCCAGGGGCACAATGACCTCCCTGCTCCTGCTGGCCACACTATTCCTGATGCAGGCCAGGATGCCATTGGCCTTCTTGGCCACCTGGGCACACTACTGGCTCATGTTCAGCCAGGCCAATCAGCACCCCCAGGTCCCTCTCTGTTTGGCAGCTCTCCAGCCACTCCGACCCCAGCCTGTAGCTCTGCATGGGGTTGCTGTGGTTAAAGTGCAGCACCTGGCACTTGGACTTGTTGAATGCCATCCTGTTGGACTCTGCCCATCTGTCCAGTTGGTTGTCCCCCACCCTGCCAAAACCCAACTTCTCCAGTTCCTGGTGGTGATGCAGAAAGCCATTACCTGAAATGAAGTAGGGGGGTTTATATTCACACGGGCTTGGTTCCAGTGCTGGCCTTTATTCCCACTTGAAGACCACAAGGGGTTCTCTATTGCCGTCTGACCTTTCAGCCGCAGGTAGACGTTCAAGCTTCCTGGAAGAGAGGTGGAGAACTGCAGTTGGTTAGATGGAATGATGGAGCAAGAATGCTGGATTGGGCACAGCAACAGTCCCCTGTTCACCCAACCCCTGCCCATTGTGCCAGGGTCTGACGGAGATGACAAGCTTCTTGTCATCAATTCAACAGGCTCAAGCTTTGGAATGCTGTGAATTGGAGATGTGAACTGACAGTGAGTGGACTTTTCACTGAAACAGAAGAACCCAGGGGGTTCCATCTGAAGATGAGGAGAAGCTTCTTTGCTGTGAGGGAACCAAAGCCCTGGAGCAGGCTGCCCAGAGAGGTTGTGGAGTAGTCCTCTCTGGGGAGATTCCAATCCCACCAACACATATTCCTGTGCAACCTGACCTAGGGAAACCTGCTTGAGCAAGGAGGTTGGACTAGATCATCTCTAGAGGTCCCTTCTAACCTCCACCATACTGGAATTCTCTGTGACTTCTCCATGCTTCAATGTAAAGGAGACACTGAGAATCTCCTTACCCAAGGGAAAACAAGCCATTTGGTTGCTTTATGCTCAGCCCTTGCTCATCAAGACTGTCCAACTTCTTTGTACATCATTTAACTCTTGGAGTCCCACAGAACATGGTACACCTATCTCAGATACAGATGTGATGCCCTCACTCCTGCTAAAGAGGAATTTTGGAGAACAACATAATCCTTTGAGTTAAAATAACTTTGGTAAAGTCCCTCACCACAGAGAACACCACCACAGACCTGGGTCTTCCCCATCCCATCACTGCTGAACTTCATTCCACTAGAAGTTCCTTCCACCCAGATGTGAGAGGGAGTGATCTCTTTGTTCTGTGTGAATCATTGCATCCTGCTCCAGGTGAACCTGCTCTGGCAGGGAGGTTGGACTAGATGACAGTTGAGGGGCAGTGGTTTGAGCACAGCAGATTTAGGTTAGATGTTATGGGAAAGTTTTTTACCATGAGGGTGGTGAGGCACTGGAACAGGCTGCCCAGCGAGGTGGGGTGGCCCCATCCCTGGAAACACTCATGGTCAGGCTTGATGAGCCCCTGAGCAACCTGATCTAGTTGGAGTTACCCCTGCTGACTTCAGTGGGGTTGGACACGATGACTTCAGGGGGGTTGGACATGATGACCTTCAAGGGTCCCTTCCAATCTGATGCATTCTGTGACTCTATGAACTCCAGAGGTCCCTTCCTGCCCCTATCATTCTCTGAGTCATTTCTCAGTATGTTGGTCAGTATGGATGGACATTCCTGACCCTCATGGCTAGATATCCACACATTCCTGCCCAAAATAGGTTGCCCAGAGAGGTAGTGGAATCACCATCCCTGGAGGTGTTCAGGAAGTGTGTGGGCATGGCACTTTGGGACATGGTTCAGTGGCCATGGTGGTGTTGAGTTGACAATTGGACTTGATCTCAGAGGTCTTTTCCAACCAAAACAATTCTGTGTTTCCATGAAAAGTCACCAAAACCAATGAAACCTGCAACAGATGCTTGTCCTTGGAATTTTATCAGTAGGGTTTTGAAAAGTTCTACCCCAAAGCTGCTGCTGGGTTGGTTGCAGGGTTCATACTGAGATGTGTCTATCAAGAATTCACCTAAAGATTTCAAAGCATAGCAGACCCTAGGTAAATGGGTAATGAAGCAGCGCTTGAGTAGGAGACAAATCCAGTAGGCAAGAGCAACAACAGTGGATTAGGGAATGAAGCTGACTTTTTGACAGCACCCTGCCAAGGGAGCGCAGGGTGCTCTGAAGAATGTCACCAGCTGCCACACTGAGGTGGCAGTTTGAGTGCTCGTCGCTGTGTGAACACAAGCAGCTTTCACACTGCGCTCTGATAGCACTTTCCGCTTCCAGGTTCCGGTGTTTGGTGGCTCTCTAATGGCAAGAAAGGAATTACTGTTCCTGGAGCATCACTGGGAAATGTCTTATTTTGGGGTGCAGATTTAAAAACTGGGAAATACAGATTTATTTATCTATGTTCATGTTGACAGCCATAATGGAGCTATGACCTCATTCTGTCTCAAAGCAGAGATACAACAAGGAGAGCTGACTCTTCGTTTTCTTCCTCCCCAACAAATGGCTTACTGTTTGATGTAAATCAAGTAATGAGACCTTCTGTTTTCCTTAATACCTATCCTGGTGTGAACTGAAGCAGAACTGGCTCTGGTCACTGCTGTGACTTCCCAGCTCAGTCTCTGCTCACTGAGACACTTTCTGAAGTTCAGGGCAGGTTTGCATAGCCAGGGGCTGCTTCTAGCAGGGAGAAGCTGAATGGGAGAGTTCCTGCCAAGGGCTGGGCTGCAGAAAGGCTCTGCCTGAGACTTGCTCATCTGTAGACCAGGTAGGTGTGGCACCTGCAGAGAGGAGTGGACAGGACATGTGACCTTCAAGTGAACACGACATTTGAGGTGAAGCCTCAGCAGTGACCAGTACAGGAGGACAATCACTGCCCTGCTCCTGCAGGCCACACTATTGCTGACCTAAGCCAGGCTGCTGTTGGCCATTTTTGCCACCTGGGAACAGAATGGCTCATCTCCAGCTTGACTGCCAACTAACCTCACCTGGGTCCTTTCCTGCTGGGCAGTTTCCAGTCACTCTTCCCCAGTCCTGGAACATTGCATGGGGTTTGTGCAGACCAAGTGCAGGATCTGGCACTTGGCCTTGTTGAACCATTGGCTTCGGTCTGTGTTGATTCTTTCTCATGGGATGATAGTTCACCCAACAAATCCACTCATTTCTGTGGCAAGCAGAATGCTAAACCTCTATTCCACAACAAGTGGCTAAGGTGATTTAGAGGGGAACCACTTCTAACCCCCAAGACACCCGGAAAGACACTTTCAGTTCTCAATTAAGTCAGGTCAAAAATCAGCAGCTCGTGGTTATACAACACAGACACCCTACAGCAGAGAGCCTTGTGAGTAGTGGCTGAGGGAACTGGGGTTGTTTAGTCTGGAGAAGAGGAGGCTGAGGAGAAACCTCACTGCTCTCTACAGCTACTTGAAAGGAGGTTAGAGCCAGGTGGAGATTGGTCTCTTATCCATAGTATCAGCAGGTAGAATGACAGGCAATGGCCTGAAACTGTGCCAGGGGACGTTAAGGTTGGATATTAGCAGAAGTTTCTTTCCTGCAAGAGTGGTAAGGTGTTAGAACAAGCTACCCAGGGAGGTGGTAGAACCACTGTCCCTGGAGGCATTCAAGAAATGTGTGGACATGGCACTTTGTGCCATGATTTAACAGCATGGTGGTCTTAGTGTGTTGGTCGTTCTTGATCTTAGCAGGTGTCTTCCAACTGAAGCAATTCTATAGCTCTGTGATCTACAAAGTCTCATTTAGCAGGTCCTATTCTGATTTGGGGAAGAAATCCACGACAACACATAGCTGATGGCTTCCTGACTGGCAGCACTCGCTCCCAAGTAAGGATGAAAGCCACCTTCTGTGTGTTGGCTGCACACTCCAGAGCACCGGTGAAGGGTCAGGGCTTCTAGCAGCCTGTGACAAACCAGCCAATCTGTTTCAGCAATAAGATTTAGAATTAGCCACGGGGTATTAAACCTTCATAAAAATGCCATTCTGCTGAAGAAAAAAATACATTACTGACCAAAGATTTCCTAGAGAATTGTGGAGGTTGGAGAACCTTTTGGAGATCATCCCATCCAAATCCCTGCTCAAAGCATTAGAGCAGGTTGCCATGTGAAATCCAATTTTGGGTATCTCCAAGGACAGAGACTCCATAATCTCTCTGCAAAACCTGTGCCAGTGTTCGCCTGTGACCAGCAGGACAAGGGAGGTGATTCTTCCCCTCTGCTCTGCTCTCATGAGACCCCCACCTGAAGCAGTTCTGGGGTCCCCAGCACAAAGAGGACATGGAAGTGTTGGAGTGGTACCAGAGAGGGTGTGAAGATGATCAGAGGGCTGGAGCACCTCACCTGTGGGAACAGGCTGTGGGAGTTGGAACTGTTCCACCTGCAGAAAAGAAGGCTATGGGGAGACTTCAAAGCAGCCTTCCAGTACCTGAAGAATGCTACAAGAAACCTGGGGAGGGATTTTTACAAGGGCTTGTAGTGACAGGAAGAGAGGGAATGGATTGAAGTTCTGAGGAGGGGAGATTTAGACTGGAGATTAGGAAGAAATTCTTTACAGTGAGGGTGGTGAGACACTGGAACAGGTTGCCCAGGGAGGCTGTGGATGTCCCCTCTCTGGAGGTGTCCAAAACCAGGCTGAATGAGGCCTAGAGCAACCTGGTCCAGTGGAAGGTGTCACTGACCATGGCAGCAGGGGTTGGAACCAGATGATCTTTATGGTCCCTTCCAAACCAAACCCTTCTATAAATCCATGAATTCCATCATAATTGAAAAAAAAAGGAAAAAAAAAAAGAAGAAGGAAGTTTTTCCTGTGTTTGAGTAGAAATGACTCAAATTTCTGCCCAGTTTGTCCTGTCCCTGAGCATCTCTGAGCTCTATCTTATTTATACTCTCTCTTAGGAAGAGACTGGATGGGGTGCTTGGTGCCATGGTTTAGTTGATTAGATGGTATTGGATGATAGGTTGGACTCTATGATCTCAAAGGTCTTTTCCAACCTGATCTATTCTATTCTATTCTATTCTATTCTATTCTATTCTATTCTATTCTATTCTATTCTATTCTATTCTATCTATCCTATCCTATTCCATTCTATTCTATTCTATTCTATTCTATTCTATTCTATTCTATTCTATTCTATTCTATTCTATTCATCTGGTATTTATACACATGGATAAGCTCCCCCTCAGGCTGCTGCTCTCCAGACTCAACAGCCCCAGGTCTGTCAGCCTTTCCTCCTCACAGAGACAGTCCAGTCCTCATCTTCATGTGGAACCTCCTGGGTTCCTGTTTGTGCCTGTTGCCCTTTGTCCTATCACTGACCACCACTGGAAAGAGCTCCAAAGTTGCCTCACATCTGCCCCAAACACTTCCCAGCTCCTCTACTGTGTTCAACATCAGAAAACCCAGTTTTAAATCAGTTGGGATGCTGTCAGGCCAGTGTTGGCTGCGGCTGGCCCTTGACGGTGTTGGCAGTCCTCCCATCCTTTTCTTTCATACAAGTGGACACATCTCCTGCTAAGTTAACAGGCAAAGTCATTGGCTTTCTCTCACCTATGTGCTGTCCATACATGTGATAGTAGAAGCTAAAACAATAGGCTGTGTTTGTAGCTCCATAGGGGTTTTTGGGAGCGACGCTGAAGACAGGACTAACAAGTCTGGCCTTCTCGCCTTCCAGCCTGGGACGTGATGTCTCAATGTACATGTAGAAACCTGAGGGAAGTCCAAATTGAAACAGTTAGGTTGCCATCTTCAGCATTCAACCTTGATGCATGCAGGAAGTCACCTATGAGGTGTCTTGATTAATTTTTCACATTCATTAAACATCACCTTCTTTTCTGGGACACATTTCGTCTACATTAAGCTCATGTGTTTTCTACAAGTGCTTCACAGACATCTTTTATACCAAGAATAAAATCAGGGTTAGCAGGTCAGGACTCATCAACAACTTCAGATCAATGTAGCATTGCACTCTCATGGGAAAAGAAAGGAATCTTCATTCCTCGTGGTCATGAAGATGCTGCCTTGAACAACCTGCTCTAGTGGAAGCTGTCCCTGCCCATGGCAGGGGGGGTTGGAACTAGATGATCTTTAAGGCCCCTTCAAATCCAAACCATTCTATCATTCTATAATTCTTTGAAGGTTGGACATGATGTTTTTAGAGGTCTTTTCCAATCTTAATGATTCAATGATTTATGATGGTGCTAAGATTTCAGGTGTCCATTTGTTCCTACCAGCAGTGAGTGGGGAGGACTTATAAAGGGAAAATACCTTGATGAGAACCTTTCAAGGAACATTTTCAACTGGCCACATCAATCACGCATTTGAGAGCTCAATGTCATGAAAAGAGACAGTATTCATCTATTCTGATCCTGGATGTTGTTCATCAATGACAAAGTCAAGGATCAAAGTCGATGAATATAGAATCATAGAATTATTTCCAATGGAAAGGACCTCTAGGATCTAAGTGCAGCTATCGACCTAAAATAGATAGAATTAACCAGGTTGGAAAAGACCTTTGAGATCATCGAGTTCATCCTATCACCCAACACCATCTAATCAACTAAACCATGGCACCAAGCACCCCAGCCTTCCTAAACACCTCCAGTGATGGTGACTCCACCACCACCCTGGGCAGCACATTCCAATGGCCAATCACTCTTTCTGTGAAGAACTTCTTCCCAACATCTAGCCTGAACCTCCCCTGGTGCAGCTTGAGACTGTGTCCTGTGAGAAGAGACCAATCCCCACCTGGCTACAACCTCCCTTCAGGTAACTGTAGACAGCAATAAGGTCTCCCCTGAGCCTCCTCTTTTGCAGGCTAAGCAACCCCAGCTCCCTCACCATGGCCATTAAAACATCTCTCAAAGTGCCATTCTCACACATTTCTTGAACACCTTCAGGGCTGGTGACTCAGGACCCAGCACTTTGCTTTATAGTATAGTAGTATCATGGTATCAGTCAGGGTTGGAAGGGACCACAAGGATCATCTAGTTCCAACCATCCTGCCATGGGCAGGGACACCTCACACTAGATCAGCCTGACCAGAGCCTCATCCAGCCTGAGCTTAAACACCTCCAGAGATGGGGCCTCAACCACCTCCCTGGACAACCCATTCCAGGGCTTCACCACTCTCATGGGGAAGAACTTCTTCCTCACCTCCAGCCTGAATCTCCCCACCTCCAGCTTCACTCCATTCCCCCTAGTCCTATCACTACCTGATAGCCTGAGAAGTCCCTCCCCAGCCTTCTTGTAGGCCCTCTTCAGATACTTTCCTGAACCTCATCCCATTGAGCTCAGCCCATCTGTCCAGCCTGGCCAAGTCCCTTTGCAGAGCATTCCTACCCTCCAGCAGGTCAACACTCCCCCCCTAGATTAGTGCCATCTGGAAATTTACTGAGGGTGCCTTTAATCCCTTTTTTCTGATGATTGATAAAGACGCTAAACAGAACTGGCACCAGTACTGTGCCCTCAGGAACACCAGTGGTGACCAGCTGGATTCAACTCCATGCTCCGCCAACATTCATTCACCACACCAACAACTGGGAGAGTAGTTACTTAATCCAACCAAATAAATACAACCCAAAGAGATTCCACCCCCGGCTTCCACCTCCCCATTTTGGTAGTGCAAGCAGAAGGTAGACAATAAAATAGCATTGGTTACCTCAAGACTGACAAATTCAACACATGATGCCTGTTTTCAAGTGCAAATAGTCATAGCATGCTTCTGCTATCCAGGGAGGGGAGCAGATTGGAAATTACACATTTTAGTAACACTTAAAGCAGTAATGGGTTAAGAAAAAAGGAAATCTTTTTGTCACAGTCTGAGACAGCCCAGGTTGGCATTTAAACAACATAAACCAGAAGAACACATCAAGATGTATGTCCCCTCTAGACTATAAGATGGAAGAAATCACTTTGAAGAAGGGCTGCTAGAAATGGAACAAGATGGTTAATGGCACCATTAGTGAGTTATGTGTTGGGACCAGCTACATGCCTCAGCACCAACAATATCTTCTAAGAGTCCTTCAAGCCCTTCTTGGGATGATCAGGAAAACCAACAAAGCTGGTTGAGTTGCTTGTCCTTGACAGGTCTCTCATCCAACAGCACTTCCAGTGCTGAGGGCCCAGCAAGGAACTGGAGCTTACCTTCCTTGGAGCCAGTGCGATCGGCGTTGGGCCCTGTGTTTGGGGTGTATTTTGTGTCTCTAGTGGCAGTGCTCTGTTTCGTCCAGTCAAAGTTGTCTGTGTCATCTTGGGTGAAAAGGCAAATGTTACCATCCTCAAACCCACAGTGGAACTCTCCTGCCAACACAGAAAAGGAGCACAAATTTAGTGGCTGAAGCTACTCATTCAATCACTGAATCACAGAGCAGTAGAGCTTGGAAGGGACTTCTGGAGATCATCCAGTCCAATCCCCCTGCTAAAGCTGGGGTACCCACAGCAGCTTGCCCAGGATCACAATGTCCACGAGGGTTTGGAATCTCTCCAAAGAAGGAGACTCCACCACCTCTCTGGACAGCCTGCTCCAGGGCACCAGCACCCTCACACCAACCAAGTTTCTCCTCATCATCACATGAAACCTCTTGGGTTCCACTTTGTGACCATTGTCCCTTGTCCTGTCACTGGGCACCACTGAGAAGAGTCTGGCTCTATCCTCTTGCTCCCCATGCCTTAGCTCTTGCTGAGCATTAAGAAGATCCCCTGTGGGACTGCTCTTCTCCAGGCTCAACAGCTCCAGGTCTCTCAGCCTTTCCTCCTCATAGAGATGCTCCAGGCCCTCCGCACCTTCAGAGCTCCCACTGGGCTCTCTCCAGTAGTTCCATGAAGACACCTTCAACTTGGGAGCCCAGCGATGGACCCAGATGTGGTTTCACTAGGGCAGAGTAGAGGAGCATAACCTCTTCTTCATGCACCCAGGAGACCTTTGGCCTTCTTGGCCATGAATGCACATTGTCCACCAACACTCCTCAGGTCCTTCTCCCCCCTCACCCATGCTGGTGCAGGGGGTTGTTCCTCCCCAGGTGCAGGACCCTGCGCTTGCCCTGGTTGAACTCTATGAGATTCCTCTGCACCCAACTCTCCAGCCGGTCATCTCCCAAATCAGAGCTTCAACATTCCACTTTGATCTCAGAACAGAATAAGGCCCCATGTTGCAAAATGTGCAAAAGCTTCATTTTCTGCAGAGGAACAGCTCCTGCTGGGTTTATTCTTCCAGCAAAGTCAATTGATTTATCTGAGAAAACAAGCAAGTCTCTCTTCTCCAGGGAGAAGGCAGCTGTCTGCACACCGTGTCAGCTCCAACCTCCTTTAGAGGGGTGCAATTTATATTCATTGTTAGGAGGAACTCTAACACCAGGCATCCTGGGATTATTCATCTGTGCTACAGCAAGAAGGTATATAAATGTTTGCAGGTTTGGGCTTTTTGGTAAACTATAAATCCTCTTAAGCCACTGGAGCTTCACTGTAAATCAGTAGAGACAGAAGGACCTGGAGATTAGCTTGGAGATGTAGTACTAGACAAGGATGCTGGGCTGAAGCTTAGTTAAAATCAGGTAATGCTGCAGACTACAAGAAGAACAAGCCTGAAATCTCCATTGCAAACCAGAATCAGAGAATTGGTTTGGTTAGAAAAGACCTTCAAGGTCACTGAGTCTGACCATCAAACCAACACCACCATGGCCATTAAACCATAGTAGGAAAAGATTCCTTGCAATGAGGGTGGTGAGACACTGGTACAGGTTGCCCAGGGAGATCATGGATGCCCCCTCTCTGGAAGTGTTCACAGCTAGGTTGGATGAGGCCTTGAGCAGCCTGGTCTAGTGGAAGGTATTCCTGACAATGGCACAGGAATTGGTACTAGATGCTCTTTAAGACCCTTTTAAACCCAAACAATTCTGTGTTTCTGTGTCCCCAAGTCCATACATTTCTCAAACACCTCCAGAGACAGCGACTCCAGCTCCTCCCTGGGCAGCCTGTTCCAATCCCTGACCACTCTTTCAGCAAAGAATTTTTTCCCTAATATCCAGCCTAAATCTCCACTGGTGCAACTTGAAATGATTCTCAAGCCCTGAAACAGGGTGCCCAGGGAGGTAGTGGGGTCTCCATCCCTGGAGGTGTTTAAAACACACATGGATGTGTTGCTGAGGGATGTGTTTTAGTGGTGGGACCAGTACTGGTGGGATTGTGAGATCCAGGCAAGCAGTTGGCCTTGATGATCTTGCCCCATCCCTGAATGTGTTCAATGCCAGGTTGGACAAGGCCTTTATCAGCCTGGTCTAGTGGGAGGTGTCCATGCCTATGGCAGCGAGTTGGAAGTAAATGATCTTTAATGTCCCTTCCAACCCAAACCATTCTATGATTCTATGAAAGTTCTCTTCTAACCTCAGCAGTTCTATGGTTGAGGGCATTTCCTGAAGTCTGTGAATCTATCCTACAACTTGTTCCCTGGGAGAAGAAGAGAGCAACCCCAACCTGGCTCCAACCTCCTTTCAGGGAGTTGTAGAAAATTAACATCTAAATATTTTTTGGGCCATTCAGCAGTTTCTGATACAGCTCCTGCCTTAAAAGCTCCATTTGCAGGTCTCCCTGTGCCCTCAGAGCTTCATTAAGAAACTCCACATCAGCAGAACATAAGATTTTTCTTCCAGCTTTTTAAAAAAACAAGTAAAGTCAAAAAGATTCAGGCCTGATGGAAAAAGGAAGTCAAAGTGTGACATTTATTTAATGGGAAAACGCTGCATTTAGGTGGGACTCCATCACCTGCAAAGCATTGGAAAAGGTTAGTGCTAAATATTCTTAGCACTAACCATTGCTTAAAAAGAAAGGCAAGAAGAAAAGGGAAAAAGGGAAATAGTTCCCCAGAATTAGCACAGCAAGTGCCTCATACAAGAAGTAGGAGCAATGAAATAGACCCAAGTGGTCTTGACCTATTCATTTAATACCTTTATCAATTATCTGGATGAGGGAATCAAGAATACTCTCAGTTTGCAGGTGACACCCAAGTTGGGTAGGAGTTGTTCAGCCTGGAGAAAAGGAGGCTGAGGGGAAACCTTCTGGCTTTCTGTAACTCCCTGCAAAGGAGGTTGAACCAGGTGGAGGTTGGTCTCTTCTTGCAAGTATCAAGCAAGAGGATGAGAGGAAGTAGTCCAAAATTGTGCCAAGGGAGGTTTAGGTTGAATATAAGGAACAATCTCTTCTGTGAAATGGTTGTCAAACCCTGGAACAGGCTACCTGGGGCAGTGGTGGAGTCCCCATCCTTGCAGCTGTTCAAAAAACCTGTAGAAGTGGCAGGCTGGGACATGGTGGCATTGGGTCGACAGGTATAGCCCGTGATCTTAGAGGTCTCTTCCAGCCTTCATAATTCCTGATTCTAAGCTATCCTGGGTACCCTGTAGTGCTGGTGGGCAATGTTTGCCATCACCATTAGTGCAGTAAGCAGTAGATCTAGAAAGCAGATGAAGAAAATGATGAATGAGTTGCCAGAGAGGTCCTCCCTCCCTTTAGCTTTCCTACCACAAGGGCCTCTCAGATGCCACCTCCACTCCACCACGTGCCTACTAAAGCTATAGATATTTTGAAACCAGGCAGTTTCAGACCTTAAAAGCATACAGGATGATGGTGAGAAGCACTTGGGATAGCAAGGTGGTTTTTGTCTTAACATCCCAGAGTATATATTTAACACATTAATTAGCAAATGCCTCATCCACTGCTCATTTCAGTCAATGCAAATGGTTCCATCAGCTCCCACGAGCTTTGAACTCAGCCCTGATTAATTATTGATGCATTGCTCAAAATCTTCTGCAAACGAGTTTCAACTTTCCATGTGTTATTAATAAGAAAGAGTAATGGCAGAATAGGTTGGGACAGCAAAACACACATTTGCTGTGGTGTGGAGGCAAATCCTGAAGCAGACAGATTTGGAGGCTGATAGGAAGGGTTTTACTGGGATGTAAAACCATAGATCTGTTTGGGTTGGAAAATACCTCTAAGATCATCAACACAACAGCACTATGGCCATAAAAGCATGTCCCAAAGTGCCATGTCTCTTGAACACCTCCAGGGATGGCAATTCCACCAATTCCCTGGGCAGCCTGTTCCAATGACTGACTGCTTTTTTCAGCAAAGAAACTTTTCCTCATGTGCAATGCATACCTCCCCTGACACAATTTCAGGCCATTTCCTCTTGTTCTATCATCTGATACAAGAGAAGAGACCAACCCACACCTCACTCTAACCTCCTTTCAGTGTGTTGTAGTAAGCAAGGTCTCCCCTCAGCCTCCTCTTCTCCAGGCTGAATAACCTCAGTTTCCTCAGCTGCTCCTCACCAGACCTGTTCTCCACACCCTTCACCAGCTTTGTTGCCTTTCTCTGGACCCACTCCAGCACCTCAATGTCCTTCTTGAAGTGAGAGGCCCAAAACTGAACCCAATATTTGAGGTGTGCAGTGCCCAGCACAGGGGGACAGTCACTTCCCTACCCCTGCTGACCACACTATTGCTGATCCAGGCCAGGATGCTGGTGGCCGCCTTGGCCACCTGGGCATACACTGATTCATATTCAGCTGGCTGTCAACCAAAACACCAAGTCCTTTTCTGCTAGGCAACTTCACAGCCACTCTGCCCAAGCTTGAGGAGGGTTTGTGGCCCAAGTACAGTACCTGGCACTTGGCCTTGCCCAGTGTCCTGTTCAAGACATTAAGGAAATTAGGTGCCCATGGACAAGTGGAAGAATAAACCATGGAAGTTGTTCCTACTCTGCTTTATCTCTGTGCCCAAGCATCAGCACACGAGTGACTACACAGAGTTTGCATTTCCAGTCATGCCTGTGGAGCTGTCTCTGGGGAATCTTTCACACCCCAGTTAGGCTTTTGGTGTCCACAGTTCTTTATTATGAGAGTGGTGAAACAGTGAAACAGGTTGCCTAGGGAGATGGTGGAATTCCCATCCCTGGAGACATTCAAGGATTACTGGGGCATTGAATATCCTGCTCTAGTTGCAGATGTCCCTGCTGATTGAAGAGTGTTGCACTAGATGACCTTGAAAGGTCTCTTCCAACCTAAAACATTCTATGATTGCACTGTGTAAATAAGTGCTGTGATTCCTGTACATCCCACATTAAATAAATAAATAAAATCTCCTTTGGTTTTAAAGCTACAGGTGAGCCTCTGATTGCCTTTGGAAGTACCACAACAACTCAAGAACTGCAAATGCAGTCTTTACACATAATAAATGAAGTCAGAACATTCACAAACTGACTTTTCCTCCAAAATTCTTGCCATAATTGAGGTGCAGACACAGTTCCTACACAGTACTTGAACTTCCAGCACTATAACTACTCTTATGGTCTGGTGAGACCCCACCTGGAGTACTGCCTCCAGTTCTGGAGCCCCTATTACAAGAGAGATGTGGATGTGCTGGAAGGTGTCCAGAGAAGGGCCACGAAGATGATCAGAGGGCTGGAGCACCTCTCCTATGAGGACAGACTGAAGGAGTTGGGGCTGCCCAGTCTGGAGAAGAGAAGGCTCTGAGGTGACCTCATTGTGGCCTTCCAGTATCTGAAGGGGGCCTACAAGAAGGCTGGGGAGGGACTTCTCAGGATGTCAGGTAGTAATAGGACTAGGGGGAATGGAGTGAAGCTGGAGGTGGGGAGATTCAGGCTGGAGGTGAGGAGGAAGTTCTTCCCCATGAGAGTGGTGAAGCCCTGGAATGGGTTGTCCAGGGAGGTGGTTGAGGCCCCGTCCCTGGAGGTGTTTAAGCCCAGGCTGGATGAGGCTCTGGCCAGCCTGATGTAGTGTGGGGTGTCCCTGCCCTTGGCAGGATGGTTGGAACTAGATGATCCTTGTGGTCCCTTCCAACCCTGGCTGATACTATGATACTATGATTA
Source organism: Colaptes auratus (assembly GCA_015227895.2). Classification (NCBI taxonomy): domain Eukaryota; kingdom Metazoa; phylum Chordata; class Aves; order Piciformes; family Picidae; genus Colaptes; species Colaptes auratus. The sequence continues at coordinate 14,933,897 of CM037646.1, forward strand.
TGACTATACCACAGCACCACCCTGAGGGGCAGTGCCCAGAAATGGATGCTTTTCCAGAACATTAACATTTTCCTTCAAAACAACAATTTGGGCAGTAGGAAGGGTGAGATGAGGCTATAATGTATCTTTTCTCCATCTCCTCTTCCAGCACAAGAGGAATGAGACCTTCAGCCACCAGGCCAGCTTGGACACAAAGTAAGGTGGTCCCTGAAATTCATGGGCTGCCACTGAAAGTGAAATGTTTATCATTGACTTATGTGTTCAGGAGGGGATTGGACGTGGCACTCGGTGCCATGGTTTAGTCATGAGGTCTGTGGTGACGGGTTGGACTTGATGATCTTTGAGGTCCCTTCCAGCCTTGGTGATTCTGTGATTAACTGTAAGGGCCAAGGGGTGCCACGGCAATTCCTCATATGTAAAGAGAGAAAGAAATACTTACGTAGGTGAGGATTTACTGGAGCTGCAAGACAGAGAGAAAAACATAAATCATTAGCATGAGGAAGAAGCTCTAATCCAACCAGATTCAGAATATCCCAAATTTCTCTTGGCTTCCTCCCCATCAAGGCCATCATCATCACAGCTCCTACACCACCAAGAGAGCAATAATAATGCCAAAAAAAAGATAAAAGGAAAAAAGTGGTAACTACTTTTTTTTTTTTTTTTGATAAGTCTTGTGGTTCTCTGGAAACCCAAAAGGAAGGATTTCAGTGAGAAACCATCTCCTACCCATGGCTGGGGTCGAAGTGGCTGGAGAGCAGCTAAACGGAAAGGGACCTGGGGGTACTGATTGACAGCTGGCTGAACATGAGCCAGCAGTGTGCCCAGGTGGCCAAGAAGGCCAATGGCATCCTGGCCTGCATCAGGAATAGTGTGGCCAGCAGGAGCAGGGAGGTCAATCTGCCCCTGGACTCTGCATTGGTTAGGCCACACCTTGAGGACTGTGTCCAGTTCTGGCCTCCTCAGTTTAGGAAGGACATCGAGACACTTGAACGTGTCCAGAGAAGGGCAATGAGGCTGGGGAGAGGCCTTAAGCACAAGCCCTGTGAGGAGAGGCTGAGGGAGCTGGGGTTGCTTAGCCTGGAGAAGAGGAGGCTCAGGGGAGACCTTATTGCTCTCCACAACTACCTGAAGGGTGGTTGTAGCCAGGAGGGGGTTGGTCTCCCAAGCAACCAGCACCAGAACAAGAGGACACAGTCTCAAGCTTCACCAAGGGAAGTTTAGGCTGGAGGTGAGGAGAAAGTTCTTCACTGAGAGAGTCGTTTGTCATTGGAATGTGCTGCCCAGGGAGGTGGTGGAGTCACCCTCCCTGGAGGTGTTCAAAAAGGGATTGGACGTGGCACTGGGTGCCATGGTTTAGTAGTCAAAAGGTCTGTGGTGACAGGTTGGACTTGATGATCTTTGAGGTCTTTTCCAACCTTGTTGATTCTATTCTATGATTCTATGTGTAAGGTCCATCAATAGCAGCTGCACCATGAGGGCCAAGGTGCTGTCACTAAGCACCAAGCCTAAATTACCGGTGTAGGCATGGTGAAGGTTGGACTCAATGATCTTCGAGGTCTTTTCCAACCTTAATGAACCTGATTCCATGTGGTAAGGATGGGGACAGCTGCCCAACAGAGTGATATCTTCACACAGGACTTCAATAAAAACTACAGAAAGGATGAAATCAGCAAAAGCAGAGGAGCATTGGACTTGAAATTTCCTTTCGGGGCTGTTCAAGAAAACATCATGAGTTAGCCCTTAGGTCACTGAATAATCTTCAATTTAAGATGTCTTTGTCCATTTGAGTCTTAAGAAACAGGAAGCACTTGCGTCCTTCATACAAGTGCCAATTTCCTCCTTAAGGAGCAGAAAAACAGCACAGCAACTTCACCAGAAGAGGTTTGATCTTATTAGATCAAGAGACACAACAAAGCAAAAAACCATGAGAGTCCTCAGGCACATAAACCCTCTTCTAGAGAGGTTGTACTTCAGAGAAATTTAAAAGATGACAAGGAATCCCAGAATCCCATCCGCAGGGGGGGGTTGGAAGGGTCCTCTGGAGATCTTCCAGTCCAACCCCTCTGCTAAAGCAGAGTCACACACAGCAGCCTGTACAGCATCACAATGGCATCTCCCCAGAGAGGGAGACTCCACAACCTCTGGGCAGTCTGTTGCAGGGCTCCAGCACCCTCACACCTCCTGTTCAGGTGGAACCTTATTGGTTCCAGTTTGTGCCTGTTTCCCCTTGTCCTGTCCCTGGGCACTACTGATGAAAGTCTCACCCCATCCTCTGGGGGGTCCCATCTCAGGTCGCCACAGGTCCTTTACCTCTTGCTGAGCATTGAGAGGATCTGCTTTCAGGCTGATCTTCTCCAGCCTCAACAGCCCCAGGTCTCTCAGCCTTTCCTCCTCACACAGATGCTCCAGGCCCCTCAGCATCTCGGTAGCCTCCACTGGACTCTCTCTAATAGTTCCCTGCCTCTCTTGAACTGGGGAGCCCAGAACTGGACCCAGTCCTTCAGATGTGGCCTCACTGAAGAAGAGTAGAGGGGGAAAAAAAAACCTCCATTGACCTGCTGGCCACAATCTTCTCCTTGCAACCCAGGAGACCATTGGACCTCTTGACCACGAGGACACATTGCTGGCTCATGGGGACTTTATTGTCCACCAGCACTCCCAGGTCCTTCTCCACAGATCTGCTTTAAATCAGGTCACCTGTTACTGGTGCAGGGGTTATTCCTTCCCAGCTATTAAGAACTGGTTTGTAGCATCATTCTGCATGACTGGGAAGAACGAGTTTTCTGGAGTTTTTTGTAGGCTTTGGTGGGTTTTTCTCCCAGCTGATGACATCTCATGAGTTCATTCTAACTGCTTTAATTTGTTTTGCTGCTTTTGTCAATCAGTGTGAGCTGAGGCCTACTTGGCACAAAGCCTTTTTTTTCCCCTCTCTGCTGTGAGCAATCTCAACAGCCTGACTCAAGGTTACACACTGATGATAGCTTCCATAAAAAGCCCCTGCCTTTAGTTACAAATCAAGCATCAGTAAATGTAGTTCCCCAGCAATTCCACCGCCTTCCCAGTCCAATCACTCAAGGATTTCACAAAAATGAATGTTTCTTGGAGAATGGAAGGTAATTTGTTAGCAGAAGCTATGAGGTTTATCTAATACAATGTAATGACTGAGTTCCTTAAGAAGATTGCACGGGGGCAAATCATCATTCACTTGTTTCAGAGATGGGAAGAAAACGACAGAGCTGCTAATTTAGAGCTGCTCTGAAAACTTCACATGGAATCTAGTCACAGAGACTGCGACTGAGGTCACCAGCCAAGAGTTCCTGGCTCTGAACACAGCATAGGAACAGCAGCAACAAAACCTCATGAGGTTCAACAACAGCAAGAGTAGGGTCCTGCACCTGGGGAGGAATACCCCTCTGCACCGGTACAGGCGAGGGCTGACCTGCTGGGAAGCAGCTCCATGGGGAAAGACCTGGGAGTGCTGGTGGACAGCAAGGTCACCATGAACCTGTGATGTGTCCCCCAAGAAGGCAAATGGTCTTCCGGGATGCATGAAGAGTGTGGCCAGCAGGTTGAGGAAGGCTCTCTTTCCCCTCTACTTTGCCCTAGGGAGGCCATATTTGGAGTCTTGGGGCCACCTCTGTGCTCCCCATTTCAAGAGAGACAGGAAACTGCTGAAGAGAGTGCAGCAGAAGTCTCCAAAGATGCTGAGGGGCAGGAGAATCTCTGTGAGGAGGAAAGGCTGAGAGACCTGAAGCTGTTGAGCCTGGAGAGGAGCAGCCTGAGATGAGATCTTCTCAATGCTCAGCAAGAGGTAAAGGCTGGGAGGAGCAAGAAGATAGGGCCACAGCCTTGTCAGTGGTGCCCAGTGACAGGACAAGGGGCGACTTGGATAAAGGGAAATAAATAGAGAGAAATTAAGGGATGAGTGAGGGAATAAATTCCCTAGGCTGGATGTGAAATGTCTGGAAAAATCTCTGCACCTGAGAGGGTTATCACTACTCTGCTCAGCAGATCCTGTCTTGTGCTGTAATAAGAGTTTTCCTGCTGGAGAATCTTGGGTGGAGGACAAAGATGCAGGAAACATTTTAGCCTGATTAGGGCCAAACCATGTGATTCCTTATCTTCCTTCCTTTCCTTCAGCAAACAAACAATAAAACTTCCTGGAATTTCAGTTTGTTGGATGATTTTACCTTTTGGTGGTCTATATGTGCATGTCAGAGGAGAAATATGTGGGCTGTGAGTTAATCTCTTTAGGAAGGGTTTCAGAACTCGGTTGAGCCTCTCTGCAGAGTACTGGCACAGGAAGCAGACCTCACGCAGGGAATGCATGTTTCCTGCATTACTGGTGTGCTCAGAAGGCCAGAAGTATGAGGTGACACAGGTCTGGAAGATCCTGAGACCATAGGAGCACTGAATGGTTTGGGCTGGAAGGGCCCTTCAAAGTCATCTTGTCCAATCCCCCGGCAGTCAGCAGGGACATCTGTAACTGCAGCAAGTTGCTCAGAGCCCCAGAACAACCTGACATGGGATGGTTTCAGGGATGGGACAACCTGGATCAGGGTCTCTTCACCCTCAGTGTGAAAAATTTCTCCTTTCTCTCCAGTCTGAATCTTCCTCTTTTTGTTCAAGCCATCATCCCTTCTGTCACAGCATGCTCTGCTCAAATGTCTGCCTCCATCTTTTTTGTAGGCTGTCCCCACCTTTCTTGCCCTTCCCAATAAAGACATGTCCAGTTTACAATGAGGTGGCCTTCAGAAGCTGCAATTTTATGTTCCACTTTTCAAAACACAGCTACAAATCGAATGTTCTGGATGACAAAAAGCAAAAGGCTGAGGTAAGTAGAATGCTAGATGGTTGTTTTTCCCTTTTTTACCACTGGAAGCCGGTTATTTGTGATAATTACTAGCAGCACCTAAAAGCTTTAATTAAGACCCAAAGTCCATCCCTCTAAGCACTTGGTTTGCTCAGGAAAAAAAAGCTATTTTCACTGTAAATATTGTTCCTCTATTAGGAGAAGGCTTTCTTCCTCCCATCATAGCAATTATCCTGTATCACTACAACACTGGATAATGTTGGAAATGTGTCCATACAAACTTAGAAATCCTATAATTTAAGCCCTATTTGGTGCCAATTTCATGCCTATTTTTTTTTTCTGGAGCTAGAAATGCAATAATAACAGCAAAAGCAATAAATAATAATCATGATTAGAGACTCTTCTTCCACACAGAATCCAGGGAGTGGCTAACCCTCACATGAAAACACAAGCTGGACCACAAAGCAAGTGGCCACCATCATCTATCTACCACTGATGGGTACCAATAAAAGAAACATTGGATTGTTGACTTTCATCTCAGAAAGATGTTAAATTTGCTTCTTTGATTGCTGTTTAACTTCAAAAATATCTAAACAGTAGCCTTGAGGAGAAGGACTCAGGGGTGTCAGTCGATGACAAACTCGACATGAACCAGCAATGGTCACCTGCAGCCCAGAAGGCAATTGTGTCCTTGGCTGCGTCAAAAGAAGTATGACTGGCAGGACTAGGGAGGTGACTTGGCCCCTCTACTCGACCCTTGAGACTGTGTCCAGTTCTGGTGCTTCCAACACATAGAACTATTAGAGAGGGTCAGAGAAGGCCACAAAGATGATCAGAGGGCTGAAGCACGTCTGCTATGGGGATAGGCAGTGGGATTTGGGGTTGTTCAGCCTGGAGAAGAGAAAGCTCCAGGTTGTGCAGGCAGGTTGTGGATACACCCTCCCTGGAGGTGTTCAAAGCCAGTTTGGATAAGGCCAGCTTGGATGGGGCCTTGAGCAACCTGATCTAGTGGAAGGTGACCCTGGCAAATGCATTCTGTGATTCTGTGAACAACCTACCTAGCTGGGGATGTCCTGCTGACTGCCTGATGTTTAGAATAGATGACCTTTAGAGGTCCCTTCTAACATCAAGCCTTCTATAATTTCATGAGCTGGAGGGCTGTGCAGCCTGTTTATTCCAAATAGGCTGACACAGATTTATGTAAAGCAATAGAGATAATATGTAAACTGCTACTATGAGACGTATCTGCTGTTACTACCAGACATATCTGGATTGTATTAGCCTACAAAACACTCATTAGTGCTACTTAAATTGCTCTGCTTGTATTTATTCAGCAGGCTGTGCTTAGGAGCAGAGGAACATATGTGTATACCAAAGAACTTGTCAAGACATGTCTGGCTGTAATTATCAATGTCACTCCTACTGTGCAGATTGCTCTTTTCTCCCATCCTTTCAGCTTCTGGAGGAGAAAATAATCCATGGCAGGTGAGGGATTTCCCTATCAAATCCTAGAGCCGTGGGTTAAGTTTTGGATTCATGGCCTTGGATACTGAGGAGTCTTTATGGTCTATTTACAGCTCCCACTTGAGATGGCAGAGGATGTTGTAAAGAGCTTATTACTGAAGTGTTCCTGCTTTAATAGTCCCTTTAGTTTGGACATTCAGGTGGCTACCAGCAGGTTAGAACATTGGAAGTTGCTGGATTTATACATGAACAATTTCCAGGTTAATCTCCAGGGGCAGTGTTTAATTGGGAAGGTGATGTACTCTGCATCACAAACAGGAGTGGAACCAAATCAAAATGACTTCACAGGTAAAATTGATCTGGCTTCTTTTTAGTGATCTAAGAGTGCCCTTGCAGGGTCTCTAAAGTCATTGGAGAAATATAGACATGTCCAGAGGTTGCTTCATCTGCTGCAAGAAGTCTGGACAAACCATCTGATGGTGGGACTCAATGATCTTAGAGGGTTCATCCAACTGAAAAAAATCTGTGATTCTGTCTTTTTTCCAGTGTGGCAGCAGACACAATCAATACACTAGAGGTGTCAGAAAATCAGAGTGCCAGCATGGTGGGCTTGGAAGGGACCTCTGAAGATCATCCAGTTATCATCCAGATAAGCCTGGCCTGCTATAGCAGGGGCACCCACAGCAGCTTGTGCAGCATCACAATGTCCACGAGGGTTTAGAATCCCTCCAGAGAAGGAGACTCCACAACCCCTCTGGGCAGCCTGCTCCAGGCCTCCAGCACCCTCACACCAACCAAGTTCCTCCTCCTATTCAGATGGAATCTCCTAAGTTCCAGTTTGTGCCTGTTCTCCCTTGTCCTGTCACTGGGCACCACTGACAAGAGTCTGGCCCCATCCTCTTGCCCCAGACAGGTCCTTTAGCATTTGCTTAAGTATTGAGAAGATCCCCTCCAGGGCTGCTCTTCTCCAGCCTCAACACCCCCAGGTCTCTCAGCATTTCCTCCTCACAGAGGTGTTCCTAGCCCCTCAACTTCTCTGTAGTCTCCAATGGACTCTCTCCAGTAGTTCCCTGTCTGTCTTGAACAGGGGAGCCCAGAACTGGACCTAGGACTCACGAGGGCAGAGAGAGGAGGGAGCAGGAGAAGGGCTGACACTGCCGGAGCATGGATCAAAACCAAACACACAGAGGCACAAGCCACACACAAAATCCCACCGAATTTATGGACACCAAAATGTTTTCCTCCTTGCCTGAGGTCTCACAATTAAAAAGAAAAAAAAAAACACTACTATATAATGGGAGGGAAAAAATGTAAAAAATTATCTTAGTTGTGCTTTTAAGACCCATTTACATGATGTCTTTTATTTTCTTTGTATTGCTTATAATTACTTGCTGGTGAAATTGATGAAAGCTTCTGCTGTGCATCCCACCAGCCCAGTAACTGCTTTTTCCATTATTCCAGCATCTCAGATTGCAAGGCTGAGATCTGCACCATCATTATGTCACCATTATTTTACAGTCCAAGCCATAACATCTTCAAAATGATCCTGGAAACAGTTTGGGATACAGTTTGCTGACACTACAGTCACCAGAGGAGCGCTGAGATAAAAAAAGAAAATGCATCTTTCCAGTACACAAAACCTCAATGGTTTTGGGATCCCTCTCCAAGGGGAGGTTACTTGCTGGATTAGCAGCTGGCTCCTGAAGATGTGGATTTGGCAGCAGCTCTCTCTTCTCACAAGTTACAGCTGATAGGACAAGAGGAATTGGCATCGTGTTATGCCTGAGGAGGTTTGGGTTAGACGTCGTTTGATACACCTGAAGGCTGTGTGGCCATTCAGCCAGACCTGGACAGCCTGGAGAGCTGGGCAAAGGAGAACCTCATGAGATGCAACAAAGTAAGTGCAGAGTCCTGCACCTGGGGAGGAACAGCCCCCTGCACCAGTACAGGTGAAAGGTTGGCCTGCTAAGAAGCAGTGCCATGGAGAAGGACATTGGAGTCCTGGTGGACAATGAGGTATCCATGACCCAGCCATGTGCCCTTGTGACCAAAAAGGCAAAAGGGACAAGGGACAAAGGGCACGAACTAAAACACGGAAAGTTTCACCTCAATATGAGGAAAAACTTGTTTGGTCTGAGGTGGTGGAGACCTGGAGCAGGCTACTCAAAAAGATTGTGGATTCTTCTTCTCTGGCTAGATTGCAAAGCCACCTGATCCTGGGCAAGCTGCTGTGGGTGACCCTGCTTTAGCAGGGGGGTTGGAGTAGGGGATCTCCAGAACTCCCTTGCAACCTCCACCATTCTGTGATTCTATGATTAGGAAAAAGCTTCTATACCAAAAGGATTCTCAAAGTCTGGAGCAGGCTGCCCAGGAAGTGGTTGAATCACCATCCCTGGATGCATATAAAACTGTCTAGACGTGGTGCTCAAGGATATGGTGTTGTAGTGACTGTGGTGAAGCCAGATAAGGATTGGACTTCATGATCTTGAAAGTCTTTACTGACCATATTAATTCTGTGATTCTGTGCCCAGGGAGATGGTGGAGTCATCATTCCTGGAGGTGTTCAAGAAATGTGGGGACATGGCACTTGGGGACATGGCTTAATGGCTGGGCTTAATGGTGGTGTTAGCTCAGCATTTGGACCCAATGATCTTAAAGGTCTTTCCCAACTAAAATGATTTTGTGATTCTTTTCATTGAAAGCATCTTTCCTTCTGGGGCATGAGGTAATGTCTTCCCCTCTCCTGGGCTGCTGATGGTGGGTTAGCTCCTCATCAGCATGTTTGAAACAGGATGTTGGTCACGTCAGTGCTAATGGCAGATCCGAGCAGAACGGTTTCTAATGCATGGGAGCATTCTTCCTGCCAGCCAGGGGCTAGAAATGCAAATTTCAGCATTTTACACTAAAACCTCAAGCTCAGCATGACTGTGAGCAACAACCAAGACCTCAATCAACCTGAGACTCACCAGGGTATGACCACCACCAAAACAGACCATCAGTGATTGAGCAACCTAAGTAGTGGGGGTTCAGTCTTTATGGGAGCACTGGTAAGTATTTAAGAGATATGGGAAATGTTTTAAGGTCCACAGAAGAGGACAGTGACTGTCTGGCTGGGAGGATATAAGTCTTCCTGTCACAACCATCATGGAGATATTGGGATTGCTGCAGAGAAATCCCAAATCATAGAATGGTTTGGGTTGGAAAGGACCTTTAAAGGTCATGAAGTCTAATCCTCCTGCAATTATCAGGGAGAGCTGCAACGAAAGCAGGTTGCTCAGAGCCCCAAATAACCTGATCTTGTGTCTGAAAGAAGCTTTTGCTCCTGATGAGCTTCAGGAAGACACTGGGGTGTTTCTTTAGTACGTATGGGGAGCTAGTGTCAGAAAATAGACACTTATTAGGGTCAAGAGGTCCAACAAGGAGCCAAAATTCAATGGGAAGTACCTCACTTTTATCATCATAGAATGGTTTGGATTGGAAGGGACCTTAAAGGCCATCTAGTTCCAACACCCATGCCATGGGCAGGGATACCTTCCACTAGTTCTGGTTGCTCAAGGTCCTGTCCACCCTTGCACTGAACACCTCCAGGGAGGGGGCAACCACAACCTGCCTGGGCGACCTATTTCAGTGTTTCACCATCCTCACTGTAAAGAATTTCTTCCTAATATCCTAATTCCCAGATTCATAGATTTAGTAAATAGATTGAGCAAACAAGCCCTTTTCATAATTGAGTTTTTGTTCTCATGAGCTTTGGGCAATGTAGTCTTTGAAAACACTTTCCTGTACAGGGAAAAAAAACAAAGATTCAGCAGATCTGGCATTTAGTGAAATGTTCCAAAGTGCTCTCCAGAAATGAGCTTTGAGATACTTTAATCTCATTTTTCCCCCTTGATATTAATACAGATGAAAACCATTTATGAGGAGATGGAGTCTCATGATTCATCATGCTGAGCTGCATGACACATTTTACTTCACCAGCAGCAAAGATGGTGAAAGGTCTGGAGAACAAGTCTGGTGAGGAGCCACGGAGGGAACTGGTGAAAAGGAGGCTGAGGGGACACCACCTTGCTCTCTGCAATTCCCTGAAAGGAGGTTGGAGTAAGGTGGGGGTTGGTCTTTTCTTCCTAGCAACAGGTGATAGAACAAGAAGAAATGGCCTGAAACTGTACCACGGGAGGTTTAGGTTGGATATCAGGAACAATTTCTTTGCTGCAGGAGTGGTCAGGCATTGGAACAGGCTGCCTGGGGAGGTGCTTGTGTCACCATCCCTGAAGGTGTTCAAGAAACCTGTGGACATGGCACTTTGGGAGATGTTTTAATACCCATGGTAGTGTTGGGTTGAAGGTTGGACCCAATGATCTTAGAAGGGTTTTCCAACCCAAACAATTCTATGACTCTATGATTCTATAATGACTGACCATGAAGAGTTGCACATGTGATGTACAAAGCATTTCAAATGCTTTCAGATTTCTTCACTACTTGAAATTATTTGGATAATGAGTTTTGAAAATCATTCTTGATCTGTAGGTTGTTTCTGGGGTTTCTGCTCTGTGTGGTTTCCTTTATGGGCTCTATTATCTGTACAGCACTCCTGGAGCTACTGGACCTATTGACTGGCTGTGACCTGACCTCTTAGTGACCTGGCTTTTGTCCTATGGGATTGACAATGCTCCTCAAGATAGAATCACAGAATGGTTTGGGTTGGAAAGGACCTTTTAAGGTCATCTAGTCAAACAAGGACATATTCAAATAGATCAGGTTGTTCAGAGCCCCAAATAATCTGACCTGGAATGGTTCCAGGGTTGCTCTGGGCAACCCGGGCCAGTGTCTTGCCACCAAACAAAAATGTCTTTGTTTTCTCTAGTCTGAATCTCTCTCTTTTAGTTTAAACCATCACCCCTTATCCTGTCACTATGGTCCTACTAAAAAAGTCTGTCCCAAAATGCTGAACTCATACTTCCATTAATCCTTCCATGACTCCATGTTCACAAACATTTCCCTTCCACACACGTCCCTTCTTCAATGACAAAACCTCTCCAACACACCAGGTTCCCTTTGCAACCTGCACAGTGGCACCGTTGGCAGAGCTATTTCCCCCTAAGGTTCCTCTTGCCCATTCATTGTTATATTTGGAGAAGAAAACCCCAAAAGTGATGGAGTTATTCACTAAATAATTACCTTAAGCAATGTATTCTGAGAGATTTTACAGAGCTCTAGAAATTAATTCCTGGTTATGCTGGGAGATTGAAAGGAAGGTTTTATGGCCTCTATTTTTTTCTTGTTCGTGTGGACAAACCTTTGTCATGGTATGACCTTTTGGGGGAAAAGGAATAAATGTCCCCATCCACTTGCACAGGACTAGGATCATCACTTAAAAGAATAAAATAAAGCATAAAAATACAACTTCCAAATAAAAACATTCAAGTATTCAAATAAAACCTGAAAAATATCTTCTGCTTCTGGGGAAAAAATAAAGTCTTTTGATGATATCACAACACTCATCTGACACCTTCAGAGACTGCTTGCATCTATTTCTCCAAAACTCATTGCCCTCCAAAGCATCCAAACCAGAAATAAACACTTGAAATGACTTATTTCATGAAGCCAACACTAATTTGTTCTATTTTTTTTCCTTCATTTCACCAAAATTTTGATATGATTTTGCATTTTGACTCTTGAAAATTATATATTTAATTATTTTTTGGTCATTGTGGATCTTCTTATGGTGGAAACTTCCCCCCCTCCCCATTGAAATATCTCTTCCTTTATGCCCACTTTTGTTTTTACCCAGAAAATGTCTTCCCAAATGCTTGCACTTGTCCCTTCTACCATGAGGAGAGGCTGAGGGAGCTGGGGTTGCTTAGCCTGGAGAGGAGGAGATTCAGGGGTGACCTTATTGCTCTCTACAACTACCTGAAGGGAGGTTGTAGCCAGACAGAGGTTGGTCTCTTCTCCCAGGCAGCCAGTACCAGAACAAGAGGACACAGTCTCAAGCTGCGCCAGGGCAGGTTTAGGCTGGATGCTAGGAAGAAGTTCTACACAGAGAGAGTGATTGCCCATTGGAATGGGCTGCCCATGGAGGTGGTGGAGTCACCATCACTGGAGGTGTTCAGGAGGAGACTTGATGGGGTGCTTGGTGCCATGGTTTAGTTGTTTAGGTGGGTTGGATTGGTTGATGGGTTGGATGAGATGATCTTGAAGGTCTCTTCCAACCTGGTTTATTCTATTCTATTGTATTCTATTCTATTATCCATCAGTTCACACAGCACAAGTGTGATGGGTTACACCCATTCTGGAAGCAGGGAGGGAGGGCTTGTGAGAGCTTTTGCCCTCCCTGGAGAGTGTTTTCCCCCTGGGAAACTAAATTAGTCAGTTCCACTCCCCCTCCCTGCCCAGAAAGCCTATAAAAAGGAGGACACTGCAGCCATTAGCTCTCTCTGCCCCCTGCCTTTTGCCTGGACGAGGACTGCCACTGGTCCCCTGCTTCTCTGCCACGTGGTCCTCCCTGCTGTACCCACACCTTTGCAAAGGACTGGGTTTGTATTTCATATTTCTTTTTTCCCATCCATCCTTGTTCCTTACCCTTGTGAACCCTACCTGTCATTGTTACATATATATATATATATGTTTAAAGAAAATTCTTTACCTCTCTACTTCCAAGCCAAATCCAAATTATTTCTTGGTGGATTTGCTCCTTTCCTTTCTTTTCCTCTCTATTGGAAAAGAGGAGGGGGGAGCGGGGGAGGGGTACTCAGCCTGGCCCCCATCTGAGCTCTTAAGTCCCAGTTAAGGCTCAAACCACCGCAACAAGCCATGACAAACACACCCTGAATCATGACCAATTATCTCAGTGCACTAGTGTGACCGTGAAGGTCTTCTTACCACTATACTTGATGACCCGAATAGTTGAGTCCCCTTCTCCAAATCTGGTGATGGGCGTTAGGCGGACTTCATAGGCCTCAGGTTTGATCAGCTCAGTCAGGTTGTAGGTGATTAATTCTCCCTTTTGGATGTTTCCATTCACAGTAATTTCCTGTTCCCACCAACGCTGTTGTCCAGCCTACAATCAAAAAGAAGGATGCAAGTATCAGAGCTTTTGTGACAGATATTGTCTTCACATGTGATGGGTTATGCCCATCCTGAAAGCGGGGGGGAGGGCTTGTGAGAGTGGGGTTTCCCCCTGGGAAACTGAGTTAGTCTTTCCACTCCCCCTCCCTGTCCAGCAAGCCTATAAAAGGGAAGACACTGCAGCCATTTGCTCTCTTTTACTTCTGCCTTGCTGGGACAGAAGAACTATGAGAGTCGCTGCTGGCTTCCTGGTTCTCTGCCATGTGGCTGGGCCTGGGCTTTTCTCCCTGCTGCATCTTCAAAGGACTGTTGGTTTTGTATATTCTCCCTATCCATCCTTGTTCCTTACCTGTGTGAAACCTTCCTGTTATTGTGATAGATAGATAGATAGATAGATAGATAGATAGATAGATAGATAGATAGATAGGTAGATAGATAGATATTGTGTAAAGAAAATTTTACCTCTCTACTTCCAAACCAACTCCAAATCATTTCTCGGTAGATTTACCTCCTCCTTTTTTTCCTTATGCCCCTTTCTTTCCCTTTTTCAATTAGAGGAAGGGGAGGAAGTGGGGGATGGATTCTCAGTCTTGCCCCCCCATCTGAGCTCTTAAATCCCAGTTGAGGTTGAGATCACCACATCACATTAGAAATGAAGGAGAGAAGACATAGATCTGTAAAAACTGCAGGTGATTCATAAAATCACAGAACTGTTTTGGTTAGAAAAAACATCCAACACCATGGAGTCCAACTGTCAAACTAAGATGTCCATGGCCATTAAACTATTTCCCAAAGTGCCATGCCCACATGTTTCTTGCTCACCTCCAGGGATGGATAAAGAAAGAACAGGAACGTCCCTGAATTAACAAATTAATGAACAATTCTGAAAGAGACAGAACAAATAATGCCAGCATGGTTGGGGCTGGAAAGGACCTCTGGGGGATCGTGCAGTCCAACCCCCCTGCTAAAGCAGGGTCATTCACAGCAGCTTGCCCAGGATCACAATGTCCAGCTGGGTTTGGAATCTCTCCAGAGGAGGAGACTCCACAGCCTCTCTGGGCAGCCTGCTGCAGGGCTCCAGCACCCTCACACCAAACAAGTTTCTCCTCCTCTTCAGATGGAGCCTCCTGGCTTCCAGTTTGGGCCTGGTGCCCCTTGTCCTGTCACTGGGCACCACTGACATTGGGTCTGGCCTCATCCTCTTGACCTCAACCCTCTACGTTATGAGTGAGGTGGAGAGGCACATCCCACAAGAATACATTGTGACAGGACAGGGGGTGTTGTTTTAAACCAAAAGATGGACATTCAGACTGGAGAGAAGGAAGGCATTTCTTATACTGAGGGTAGTGAGACCCGGTGCCAGGTTGCCCAGAGAGGTGGTAGATGCTCCATCCCTGGAACCATTCCAAGACAGGTTGTCTGGGGCTCTGAGCAACCTGCTGTAGTTGCAGATGCCCCCCACCCTTTAGCTCTTGCTGAGCATTGAGAAGAGCCCCTCTCAGGCCACTCTTTTCCAGGCTAAAAAGCCTCCTCACAGAGATGCTCAGATGATAGGTTGCAAAACTGTCATCCCCAAAGCCACCCCTCCTGCCATCTGGCCATCCTTCTCTGTTCACACCAAACCACAGGCAGCCAAAGCTCCATGAGCTGGGCTCTATCTCCTCATTAGAAGCAACTATGTTTCCCAGTTTTCATTTGGGAGATAATTTGAAGTGCACGGAAGAGCTGAAATGTAGTTGATTTCCAAGCACTCTGTTGATGAGTGAGAAAGGCTGGCTACTAATATGCTTAAGATTCATGACCCAAGGCCAGGTTGTACAGGGCCTTAAGGAACCTGGCTGTGGGAGATGTCCCTGCCAATGGCAGTGGGGGTGGAACTAGATGATCTTTAAGGTCCCTTCCAATCCAAACCATTCTATGAATCTATGAATCACTCTGCAGCAGAGTGACTTGCAATATGACTTGCAGAGACGCTGCCTTAATACAGACACTACCAGCAGAAGACAAAGATCATTAAATATTTACCACGCATCCTAAAATAACTGCAGAGATGCAGTGAAGCTGGCATGAGATGTTCCACTCAGCTTGCTACACCTGCCAGCATGCTGAAGTTCTCACCTAGTACACAGAATCATTTTGTTTGGAAATGGCCTTTAAGATCATGCAGTACCATCATTCTCTCACTCTACCAGGTCTGGTGCTAAACCATGTCCCTCACCACCACTTTTCTACCTTGTTGAAGCACCTCCTGGGATGGGGATCAACAATCTCCCAGGGGAAGCCTGTTCCAATCTTGGAGAAGCTTTTTTTTTCCCAACCTAAACCTCCCCTGGTGTAACTTGAAGCCATTTCCCATCATATTCTTGCTCTTATCACTTACAAAAAACCTGCCTGGATCTGTCGTTAGAACCACAAAATTGCTTTGATTGTCAGAGACCTTCAGGATGATCAAGTCCAGTGATTAACCCAGCCCTGCCAGGTCACCACTAAGCCATGTCCCCCAGCACCCCATCTACATGGCTTTGAAACCCCTCCAGAAATGAGGACTCCACTACTGCCCTAGGCAACCTGGGCCAGGCTTTGACAACCCTTTTGGGAAAAAATTGTCCCTCATGCCCAACCTAAACTTACCCTGGGTCAACTTGAGGTAATTTCATAGAATCATAGACTCACAGAATTCTTTTGGCTGGAAAAGAAGATTGAGTCCAACCATCAACCCAACAGCACCATGGCCATTAAACCATGGTCTCAGAGTGCCATGTCCAGACATTTCTCGAACACCTCCAGGGACAGTGACTCCACCACCCCCCTGGGCAGCCTGTTCCAATGCCTGACCACTCTTGCAGGAAAGACATTTTTCCTTTCTGGCACAAGTTCAGGCCACATTATCCTATCACTTGTTCCTTGGGAGAAGAGACCTCTATCTCTCTCCAGCATCCTTCTTTGTCTTGCTTACCTTTGGATTTTGAGAACTCCTTGTTCCCTAAAGCTGGCAGAAGAGCAAAATGCATTTCCCTGACATCAGAGGAAGGGGATTGGAGAACTGTGGCTGTTATTTTATCGCAGCAGGCTGAAACAATCTCTGAGCTGTCAACAAGAAAGTATTTCTTCTGTGCCTGCTGTTGAGGAACACTCTATTCTCCCAAAGACTTCAACACATAGATTTCCTGAGAAATTAATCCTATGGGATGATTAAATATTGATTGCTTATATGCACAGTTATGTTTCTAACAAATAAACACCTCCTTAGCCCATTGTGCTCAGCATATTGATTGCAAGAGTGAATTTCTTCATTGACTCCAAAAGTCAGGCAAGCATCTCTTTAACTAATGACAACTGGATGCAGCGTTAATTAATCTACTGTACACCCCTATGAAAAACTGCAGTGGCCTTGAAAGGAATTTCTTTACAGTTTATAACAACCACCAGAATTGATTTTCCTGAATAAAAGAATTTTCTTTTGCAGTTAACCATATGTAATATAACTGCTCAGTTCCTGGGCAAACATTTCTTCTAAACCTCCAGACTGGTTTGCACTGGAAGGGACCTTTAAAGGTCATCTAATCCAACCCCCACTGCAGTCACCAGGGGCATCTGCAAGTAGAGCAGGTTGCTCAGAGCCCCAGACAACCTGACTTGGAATGGTTCTAGGGATGGAGCTTCTACCATGTCTCTGGGCAACATGGGCCAGGGTCTCACCACCCTCAGTATAAAACATTTCTTCCTTCACTCCAGCCTGAATCTCCTTCTTTTACTTCAAATCATCATGCCTTGTTCTGTCACAACAGGCCCTGCTCAAAAGTCTGTCCCCAGCTTTCTCATTGGCCCTCTGAAGCACTGAAAGGCCACCAGGAGGTCTCCCTGGAGCCTTCTCTTTTCCACGCTCAAGAAGCCCAGCTCTCTCAGCGTGGCCTCACAGCAGAGGGCTTCCAGCCCTCCCATCATTGCTGTGGCCTTCTCTGGCCCCACTCCAACAGGTCCATGTCTCTGCTGGGCTGAGGACTCCAGAACTGGCCTCAGCACTGTAGGTGGGGTCTCAGCAGAGTGCAGCAGAGGGGTAGAGTCCCATCCCTATACCCACTACCCACTCTGCCAGGGATCAGCCAAGAAGAAGGTTGCCATCAACTATCTTCACAGCACAGAAGGCAAACTCCTATTCAGTGTTCACCTTATTGGAGCTACAGAAATCCACTGGCTACTCCTTAATCATTTTGCCCAACAACCATAGAAATATAGAATTGTTCAGGTTGGAAAAGATCTCTAAGGTCATTCAGTCCAACTGTCAACCCAACACCACCATGGCCATTAAATCCTGTCCTGAAGTACTATGTCCACAGATTTTTTTAACACCTCCAGGGACAGTGACTCCATCACTCCCCTGGGCAGCCTGTTCCAATGCCTGACCTCTGTCAGGGCTATCTGGTTTTAAACATAAACCTTATCATGTAGGTGGCTTCTGTGTCATCATCATGTCAAAGGATTATTATAGCCCTGAAATGATTCCCAGTGTCAAAACCCTGTAATTCAGGCCAAATCAACAATGCCAGATACAAAGAACCTTCTACCATGTCCAAACCAAACGTTTGCTGGTACAACTTAATGTTTTCTCCTGTTGTCCCATCAGTTGTGAAAGGAGACCAACCCCCACCTGGCTCCAACCTTCTTTCAGGGAGTTGTAGGGAGCTAGGTCTCCCCTCAACCTCCTTTTCTCCAAGCTGAACAACCCTATTTTCCTCAGCTGCTTCTCACCAGACCTGTTCTTCAGACCCTTCACCAGCTTTATTGCTCTTCTTTGGAAATGATCCAGCACATCAACTAAATTAGTTTAGAACAGGTATGACTTTTTTTT
Organism: Colaptes auratus; assembly: GCA_015227895.2. Classification (NCBI taxonomy): domain Eukaryota; kingdom Metazoa; phylum Chordata; class Aves; order Piciformes; family Picidae; genus Colaptes; species Colaptes auratus. Next base: position 14,952,091 of record CM037646.1, read on the forward strand.
AGTCAGAAAGGCAATAAAATCTATCCCTTTTCATTTTCCCCTTCACCCATCTGCTGCACATCTGTACGTGAAGGGTCATGAGAAGTGTGATACAGCATGGATAGAAAATTCTAGGATAGAAAATTTGGAGGCATTGACCATGCAACCTTCACAGAAATCCCTCCTACCTGCACATAAAATATTTGTGGCTCCTTCTGACCCTGTCCACTGCTGAATGAAACCAGAAGTTAGAAATACAATGAAGCCAAACAGTGACCAGAGAGAAGTGACTTGCTCCAGGCTGTTTGAAGAGACTTTCTCATTATCAGCCGACTGGGACCATAGACATTTGTAGACTGGAAATAAAAGGAATGTGGGAACTTTAATCTTTCAAATAGCAAGCTTGAACAAGTTCCTCTCTGGTTTACAGGTACCAGGTGACTTTTTATTACTTCTTTAAAGTGAAGCCATTCATTTTCTAGGTCACCATAGCTGCATCGCTGCTGGCGGTACAGGGAACCTGCTGAGGAGTAGAGCAGCCTCTGTGGAGAGCAGAGCTGCAGACCCTTCATGTCTGCTCTGGGAATGCCTTGCTTGTTTCATTTGCTTTCATCTTGCTGACAGTAAATATCAGAGTGCTGGAAGCGCTTGCTCATTGCTGCTTGAATGTTTGTGCAACGTGGGATGCACTCCTAGCACTGATAAAATCATAGAGTTGCTCAGGTTGTAAGGGACTTTAGAGATACCTATGCCAACCACTGTCTTCAGAATCACAGAATCATTTGGGCTGCAAGAGACTTTCAAGATGATCAAGTCCAACAATTAACCCAGCACTGCCAGGTCACCACTAAACCATATCCCTCAGCATCATATCTACAGGGTTTTGAAACCCCTCCAGGGATGGGGATTCCACCACTGCCCTGGGCAGCCTCAGCCAGGCCTTGACAACCCTCAAGAGAAAGAAACTGTTCCTCATGCCCAACCTAAACCTCCCCTGCTGCAACCTGAGATCATTTCCTTTTGTGGTATCACTTGTTCCTTGGGAGAAGAGACCAACTCCCACCTGGCTCCAACCTAAATTTAGGGAGCTGTAGAGAGACAGAAGGTCTCCCCTCAGCCTCCTTTTATCCATGGTAGACAATTCCAGTTGCCTCAGTTGCTCCTCAAAGGAGTTGTGCTCCAGACCCTTCACTACTGTTACTGCCCATATCTGGACCTGCTCCAGCATCTCAGTGTTTTTGATGAAGACAAGCTATGGAATGGAAACACCTCCTCATGATTCTTAGAAGGCACTAGAACTGTTCTGAGCAGCTGCAGTGAATCACAGAATCAGTCACAGCATGGCTTGCACTGGAAGGGACCTCTAAGATCTGCCATGGGCTGGGACACCTCCCTAGATGACGTTGCTCAAAACCTCATCCGGCCTGGACTTAAATAATTCCAGGGATGAGATGTTGACAACTTCTCTGGATAGCCTGTTCCAGTGTTTCACCACCCTCACAGTAAAGAACTTCTTCCTTATATCCAATCTAAATCTATCTTGCTTTAGTTTCAAACCATTGCCCCTTGTCCTGTCACCACAAGTGCTTACAAGAAGTCCCTTTCCAGCTCTCCTGTAGCCCCCTTCAGGTACTGGAAGGTGGCTGTAACATCTCCCTGTAGCCTTCTCTTCCCCAGGCTGAACAGAACTAAATTCTTAGGCTATCCTCATAGAAGAGGTTCTGCAGCCCTCTCAGCAGTGGAAGCTGCAGGTAATGCCACTGCTGTCACCCACTTTGGAGTTGCTGAGGAAAAGGGCAGAGACATTCACAGATATTCAAGCAAAATTGAATATGTACTCAGTGAAGGTGAGGTCCAAAAAGTGGTTTAGTTCTGGGTGGAGTATAGAAACATTCTGAGCAAGGTTTGGGACCATTTTTGTATGCACTTTAGAAATATAGAAGGAAAATGTGAAGACAATTCAACATGTTTGGTTTTGTGGCCTCTTAACACAACATGCTGACATTGTCCATGTCCTTATGTTCCTTGAAGCTATTTTTTGACTTGGATATTTTATCTCATGACCTTCAGGCTCCCATTCCTGTGACTGACCTCCACATTTCCCCCCCCAAAAAAAAAACATAGACCTGTTGGAGCAGAGCCAGAGGAGGTCACAACAATGATGGAAGGGTCTGGAAGCCCTCTGCTGCGAGGCCAGGCTGGGGGGCTGTTCAGCATGGAAAAGCTCCAGGGGGTGATTAGAATGCTGGGGGCAGACTTTTGAGCAGGACCTGTTGTGACAGGACCAGGGGTGATGGGTTGAACTATGAGAGTGAGATTCAGACTGAAGAGAAGGAAGAAATTATTCACACTGAGGGTGGTGAGCCTGTCCACAGTTCCCCCTAGAGATGGTAGAAGGCCCATCCCTGTAACCACTGCAAGTCAGGTTGTCTGGGGCTCTGAGCAACTTGCTCTAGTTGCAGATGTCCCTGCTGACTGCAGGGGAGTTGGACTACATGACCTTGAAAGGTCCCTTCCAACCCAAAGCAGTTTGTGATTACCAAAGAGTTTTTCAGAGAAGCAACTACTGAAAGGTTGGCCATCACCAAAGGTTGATCAGGGGACATGCACAAGGATGCTTTGAAACTAAGAAATGGAACAAACTGGGTCACTAATTCCAAAGACAAATCCAAAGTTGAAATAAATTCATGTCAGAATACTCTTCAGAGAGTTATTAATGAGACAGAAAATGTTCCTTATCTGCATAATACATCTTGGCAAACCTCAGCACCTTCAGAAACAAGTAGAGGGTGACCAAGTCTATGCAGTTCTCCATGACCAGGCACACAAGGTTGTGTTCATCGTTCAACTTGAGTGTTGAGCAAGATAGTTACAAATGTAAGGCTATGGGCAAGAGTGACCCTGAGAAATGGAAACACGCTGTCCTCAACATTGCTTGTTCAATGAATGTGACATGCAAGAGGATTTATAGTCTCCTGAGGCAGAGTGTGAGGTAGCACAGATGTTCTGATGGTGTCCCACGTGCCAGCTTTACTGCTGATCAGTTTGCCTGCATCATCATGGTTTAAATTAAAAAATCTCACCCCACCATGGTTGGCTTGGAAGGGACCTCATCAAGTCCAATATCCCCCTGCTAAAGCAGGTTCAACCCACAGCAGCTTGCCCAACATCATAATGTCCAGGTGGAATGTCTCCAGAGTTGGAGACTCCACAACCTCTCTGGGCAGCCTGCTCCAGGACTCCAGCACCCTCACACCAAACAAGTTTCTCCTCCCTTCAGATGGAACCTCCTGGTTCCAGTTTGTGCCCATTCCCCTTGTCCTGTCACTGGGCAACACTGACTAGAGCAAGTCCTCATCCAGACTGTCATTGAACACCTCCAGGAAGGGGGCATCCACAACACTGAGAAGATCTTCCCCAGGATAAGTGGCACCAGGCCTTTCACAGGTGAACTTTCTCTGGCAGGGAGGTTGGTCTAGATGATCTCCAGAGGTCTCTTCCAACTCCTACCACTCTGTGGTTCTGTTCGTGGTGTTGCAAATTGTTAGGATAAGAGAGATTTGTTCAAGAACATGAGGACATGGCACTTTGGGACATGCCTTAATGGCCATGGTGTTCTTAGCTCTCTTCCAGCCCAAACAATGCTATGATTCTATGGTTATCTAGGCAGCAGCTTCCTCCCTTCTCTGGCTCATAGAGAACTCTTCACTCTCTGAACAATACATATGTTCAAACTGAGCACAATCCAGCCAGCTTTTCACAAAGCAGATGAACACCCCAGTGCAAAGCATGTGTTCTGCAGCTGATCTAAAGCATCACATTTCAATTTGGAGGACTTCATTAAGCATCTAGCATCCATTTCCTCTCTTCTCCTGTTGCAATTGCCTTCAGTATTTCAGAAATGCTTTGCTACAACAATCATGTCTGATAGCAGAGCTCATTTCTTGGGGAAAACCCAACACTTTTTAGTTAAGAAGCTAAGCAAACTCTGTCTGTTCACTTCTCTTAGCAAAGCACTTTGGCATCGTGCACTTGTCTTCTCACGTCGTTACTCCTTGATCTATTTATGCAGAGACTCGTGTAGGTAGTTTAAAATGCAGCCTGGTTTTTCCACTTCATTTCCCCAAGACAACCTTGCTGGTTAACAGCATTGACTAAGCAACGAGGCTCCAATGTGCCCTGCATTTGGAGGGCTGGGCTTTATCATCCTGAGTGCAGCTCCAGTCATTAATTTGTCACTGTGCAATTATCGCCTACTAAAAAATATAGAATCATAGAATTGCTTCAGTTGGAAAAGACCTCTAAGATCACCGAGTCCAACTGTCAACCTAACACCACCAGGGACACTAAATCATGTCCCAGAGTCTCATGTCCACAAGTTTCTTGAACACCTCCCAGGATGATGACTCTACCTCCCTGGGAAACAACTTGTAAACACCTTCTAGAAATGACAAGAAAATTACTTACTTTAGTAGTGACAGGAGGGCATTGTCTGCCGTTTGAGATCCATCCAGAGAACACTGTGTCCTTGTTGGATGTAGACTAAGTTGCAACCACTGCAGAAGGTCAATCATCTCCTGGTCTGATCCCCAGCAGAGTGGGCAGCATGTGGAATTCTGCCCCTCTGCTCCACTCTGCTAAGATTCCACTTGCAGTGCTGGGGACAGCTCTGGAGTCCTCAGCACAGCAGAGACATGGACCTGTTGGAGCGGGACCAGAGGAGCCCAACAGCAATGATGGGAGGACTGGAAGCCCTCTGCTGTGAGGCCAGGCTGAGAGAGTTTGGGCTGTTCAGCCTGGAGGGCAGAAGGCTCCAGTGAGATGTTCTGGTGGCCTTTCGGTGCTTCAAGGGGCTGATCAGAAAGCTGGGGGCAGACTTATGAGCAGGTCCTGTTGTGACAGGACAAAAGGTGATGGTTCAAAGTAAAAGAGGGAGGTTCAGACTGGAGAGGAGAAATGTTTGACACTGAGGCTGGTGAGACCCTGTTCCATGTTGCCCAGAGAGGAGGTAGAAGCCCCGTCCCTAGAACCATTGCAGGTCAGGTTGATGGGGCTCTGAGCCGCCTGCTCTAGTTGAAGATGTCCCTGCTGACTACTGGGGACATGGGGGAATGACACAACTTTGAAAGGTTCCTTCCAACCCAAACAGTCTGTGATTGTATGATAGAAAGCTAATGCCACAGAAAGAGAAAGATGGAGACAAAAGATGATGGAACATCCCAGAAAGATGATGCCCTTCTCTGCAGAGCTCCCACACCCGGCTCTGTCCTGCACCCTGCACTACTACTGTCCCATACAGAGCATCCCAGAAAGATGATGCCCTTCTCTGCAGAGCTCCCACACCTGGGCTCTGTCCTGCACCCTGCACTACTACTGTCCCATACAGAGCATCCCAGAAAGATGATGCCCTTCTCTGCAGAGCTCCCACACCCGGGCTCTGTCCTGCACCCTGCACTACTACTGTCCCATACAGTCATTAAGGGTGCTCACAGGAGTCATGGTGGTGAAGTCTCAGCTTTGATCACTGGCACATGGTCAATCCATCTAATTTTTTTCTTCACATCTAAAGATCTGCAGCACTCAATCTGTAACTGCATTCATTAACAGCACAAAGGAAAATCCAGACAGACCTCAAACAGGTCTAATTGCTTCAGCTCATCCACCATCCACATGTACATACACATATTCAACTTGAGTGGCTTTAGAAACAAGTCAGGGGGCACAGAATATAAATATTCCTTAAATGGTTGCCAGAACTGCTCGTGACAGTGCAGTGGGGAGATGCTAAGGGAGGTGACAACTTTCTTTTGCCACACAGGAGTTTTTCCATTTCTTATCAAAGACCAGAAGCAGAAAATCACATAGAATGGTGGCATTGGAAGGAGATCATCCAGTCCAATCCTCCTGCTAAAGCAGAAGCACGCACAACAGCTTGTCCAGCATCACAACATTCAGCTGGCTTTGGAATCTCTCCAGAGAAGAAGACTCCACAGCCTCTCTGGGCAGCTGCTTCAGAGCTCCAGCACCCTCACAATAAACAAAAAGGAAGAATTCTCAAGAATTCTCCAGAATTCTCCTTCTCTTCAGATGGAACCTCCTGGGTTCTACTGTGTGCCCACTGCCCCTTGTCCTGTCACTGGGCATCGCTGACGAGATTCTGGCCCCATCCTCTTGCTCCCCACAGGTAGTTTAGCTCTTGCTGAGCATTGATCAGATCCCCTCTCAGGCTGCTCTTCTCCAGGCTCAACAGCCTCAGGTCTCTCAGCCTTTCCTCCTCACAGAGATGCTCCAGGCCCCTCAGCATCTTCCCAGCCTCCACTGGACTCTCTCCAGTATTTCCCTGTCTCTCCTGAACTGGGGGAGCCCAGAACTGAAGCCAGTACTCGAGGTGTGGCTTCTCCAGAGCAGGAAATACTTGACTGACAGAAAAATCCACTACCAGGACTGCTGTCATTTACAGATTATTATTTAAAAAAAAAAATATTTCTGCATTACAGGAATTCATCTCAGAATAAGGCAGAGAAATGAAAAAGATTTCCAGGCAATCATATTTTTCATTTTAAACCTGCATCTGATCAGCATCAAACTGCTGCCTGCCTGCTGTTAGCATTCAGTGAGCAACTCCAGAGCAGCAGGGTGAAAATACCATCATGAAAACACACATCCCATCTTATCAGCTCTGCTGCTGTTTGTACTGCAAGTGGAGCACGTTCTCACCATGGGCAGCTCAACAACACAAAGAAAAGCACATCCTGGTTTGGATGATGAAGATGATTCCTGCAATTCAGACACTCCCGCTGAGCCTTTGGCTGCAGCACACAGACCATAGAAACACAGAAAGGTTTGGGATGGAAGAGGCCTCTAAAGGTCACCTAGTTTAACCCCCCCCCCTGCAAGTTAGCAGGGACATCTGCAACTAAAGCAGGTTGCCCCAGACAGCCTGACCTAGAATGGTTCCAGGGATGAGCATCTACCATCGCTCTGGGCAACCTCAGACATCACCATGCTCAGGGTCAAACATTTCTCCCACAACAGGCCCTGCTAAGAAAATTGTCCTCAAAGTCCACACTGTGCTTCAGTGTCATAGAGTCATAGAATTGTTTTGGTTGCAAAAGACCTCTAAGATCATCAAGTCCCACCATCAGCCTAAGACCACCATGGCCATTAAACCATATCCCAAAGTATCGCATCCACAGAGTCACCAGAAAGGGGAATCTCAACCCTACAAGAAGAGTTTAAATGCAGTGAAGAAGTTAATAACGCAATTACTACAACAAATTCCTCCAGCCTCAGCATTTTCTCTCACTAAATTGGTTCACTTAATTTTCACCTGCATCTTTCCTAAAGCTTGACTGGTACCCTGCATTTGTCAAGTCGTCAATTCATATTGCAGAGCTTTCTTCTGAGGCACAACCACTGCAAGTTGAGTGTGGCCACCATGCACGAGGTTGTCTCTACAGAGTGAGATTTGCTTTTAGCAAAGTTGGGTGAGAACATGTGCTCCTAAGTACAAATAAGGCTCTATTTTTTGTCACTGAAGGGAAACTTGCCAAGAAAGCCTCATCCCCATCACTGCTTTTTACTCAGAAGGTCTGTCAAGCCCTGGATCAGGCTGCCAAGGGAAGTGGTGGAGTCCCAATCCCTGGAGAGGTTTCAAACATGTGTATACGTGGATCTAAGGGACATGAAACAAACATGGAGTATCAGCCATTGTGTGCCTGGGTGGCCAAGAAGGCCACCAGTACCCTGACTTTAATGAGAAATCATGTAGCCAGCAGGAGCAGGGCAGGGATCATCCCCTGTACTCAGCATTGATAAGGGCACAGCTGAAAAACTCCATCAAATTCTAGGCCACTCACTCCATGGAGGACATTGAGGGGTCTAGAGCGTGTCCAGAGAAGAGCAACAGAGCTGGTGAAGGGTCTGGAGAACAGATCTGGTGAGGAGCAGATGAGAGAACTGGAGTTGTTAAGCCTGGAGAAGAAGAGGTTTAGGGGGAGACCATCTGGCTCTCCACAGCTTCCTGAAAGGAGGTTGGAGTGAGGTGGGAGTTGGTCTTTTCTCCCTAATAACAATTGATAGGACAATAAATAGCCTGAAGTTGTAGCAGGGGAGGTTTAGGTTGGATATTAGGAGCAATTTCTTCCCTGTGAGGGGTCAGGCATTGGAACAGGCTGATGGTGGAATCACTGTCCCTGGAGGTTTTCAAGCAACATGTGGACATGGCACTCAGGGACAGGGTTTAATGGCTGTAGTGGTGTTGGGTTGATGGCTGGACTCGATCATCTTAGAGGGCTTTTCCAAGTGAAACAGTACTATGATTCTACAGTTTACTGATGACCTGGCAGTGCTGGGTTAATGGTTGGACTTGATGATTTAAAGACCTCTTCCAACCACAATGCTTCCATGATTCTAAATGGCAATTAAAATACCTTGCTACAAATATCATCTGGCAGCTCTCAGCTTGCTGCTTTGAAAAGTCAAACCTCAGCCTTCCGAGGAACAACCACAGGAGGTATCAGTACCTGAGACTGAAAATTGCACAGCAGAACCGCTGTGTCTCCAGTTCAATTTACCAAGCCCAAGAAAAATCAATAGGAAACCTGCCTTTACATGTTGCACTCTTTATTTTATTCTGCCAAATTCCATCTCATTTCACATGTGCAGAAGCAACAGGAAGAAAACAAAGCATTCACAAAGAAATGCAGGGCCTGAAATCTCCAGGGCAACTTGCATCCCTCTGCAGAAGGAGAAATATTTTCATTTCAACATGACAACATTTCAGTGTACAGGAGAAGCTTCAGCTCTCTCACTTCCTCTCCTGGTACTGGTTACCAGAAGTGTGAAGTTTAGGATGGACATCAGAAAAAATTTGTTCTGCTCTTCCAGCAATTAGAGCAGGCTGCTCAGAGCCCCAGCCAACCTGACTGGGGATGGTTCCAGGGATGGGACACCTACCACTTCTCTGGGCAGTGTGGGACAGGGCCTCACCACCCTTAGTGTTTCTTCCTTATCTCTAGTCTGAATCTCCCTCTTTTAGTTCAAATGATCACCACTTGTCCTGTCACCACAGGCCCTGCTCAAAAGTTCACACCTCTTAAACCAATATCTAACTCTTAACTCACAGTATCACAGTATCACAGTATCGCCAAGGTTGGAAGAGACCTCAAAGATCATCGAGTCCAACCTGTCACCACAGACCTCATGACTAGACCATGGCACCAAGTGCCACATTCAATCCCCTCTTGAACACCTCCAGGGACAGTGAATCCACCACTTCCCTGGGCAGCACATTCCAATGGTGAAAGACTCTCTCAGTGAAGAACTTTCTCCTCACCTTGAGCCTAAACTTCCCCTGGTGCAGCTTGAGACTGTGTCCCCTTGTTCTGGTGCTGGTTTCCTGAGAGAAGAGACCAACTCCCTCCTGGCTACAACCTCCCTTCAGGCAGTTGTATACAGCAATTATGCTTCATCACCCAAGGACTCCCCAGCAGGGAGTGGGGCTCAGGAAAATACAAGGCAACTCAAGAGTTCAACTGAAAACAGATTTAGTAAACCACAAAACTGATACTTGACAAAAATTATACCAAACTATATTCAGCCCAGCATTAATACCAAACATGAAGGCAGCCCTCAGGAGCAGGAAAGTGAAGAGGAGCCCATCACAATGTTCCAAACTCCTCTCCCAAACTTCCCTTGTATACTGAGTGTGATGCTGATGGTCTGGGAATACCTGTTGCCCACTCAAGTCAGCTGTTCTGGCTGACTCACAGCTGCAGCCCATGACTGGTCTGGAATCCTGTCCAAGCAACACCAGGACACCATCTTTCTTATAGAAGATTAAGGTTGGAAACGAACACTAAGATTATCAGGTCCAGTCATCAACCCAATGCCAACAGGCCCACTAAACCACATCCCATAGTGCCATGTCTACACATTTCTTGAGTGCCTCCAGGGATAGTGACTCCAGCACCTCCCTGGGCAGCCTCTTCCAATGCCTGACCTCTCTTTAAGTGAAGACATTTTTCCTAATATATAATCTAAACCTTCTGTGGTGCAACTTGAAGCCATTTCCTTTCATTCTATCACCTGACAGAGAGGACACCAACCACCACCTCACTCCAGCCTCCTTTCAGTGAGTTGTAGAGAGCCAGAAGGTCTCCCCTCAGCCTCTTTCTCTAGGCTGAACAATCCCAGATCCTTCAGTTGCTCTTCATCAGACCTGTTCTCCAGACCCTTCACCAGCTTTGATGCCCTCCTCTGCACAGACTCCAGCACCTCAGTGTCCTTCTTGGAGTGAAGGGCCCAAAACCGAACCCAGAATTCAAGATGTGGCCTCACCAGTGCTGAGTATGGGAGGACAATCACTGCCCTGGTCCTTCTGACCACACCATTGAACCAGGCCAGGATGCTGGTGGCCTTCTTGGCCACTTGGGCACACAGTGGCTCACCTTCAGCTGCTGTCAAACAGATTTTTGCAGTGGGCAGTTTCCAGCCACTTTGCCCCAGCCTGGGGCATTCATGGGGCTTTTTTGTGACCCAAGGGCAGGACCCAGCACTTGGCTTTGTGGAACGTCATGCAATCGACCTTGTCCCTGTTTAAGCTCCGGAAGGCCACAGGAAGGTTTCCCCAGAGCCTTCTCTTCTCCAGGCTGAACAACTCCAACGCTCTCAGCCTGTCCTTATCAGACACTGCCTGGATCTTGCCTCAAGTGAAGCAACAACACACAGGTCAGCTAACTCTGATTTTAACATTCTCAATACCAAAGCAATTTACTGATCAGATAAAGCTAATGGAGCTAATCAAACCCAAAGCAGATCCCACCATCCTGACCTTCTGCAGAGCCCACTGGCAGTGTTTTGCAATGCATTAGGAGATTAAAACAAAGATTAAGAGCTGTCACTTTTCTTTTTTTTTCCCCCCAATAGCATCATGCTGTGCTACAGACTGCTCTTCAGCTCAGAGACTCCCTTCCACCTGAAAACCCTCCTTCTGTGAGGGATTTTGCACAGCCATGAGTGGTTTCTGCCACTGCCAAATGATGCTTATCCTTTTTCCTTTTTAATTATTATTCCTAAATAAAAACCATAGTAAAAACTAGTGAAAACCACATGGTTTAATCAAACCATCTGCCCATGTGGCCAAAAAGGCAAATGCTGTCCTAGGATGCATCAAAAAGAGTGTGACCAGCAGGTCAAAGAAGGTTCTTCTGCCCCTCCACTCTGCCCTCGTGAGGCTTCCTCTGGAGTCTTGTGTCCGGTTCTGGGTTCCCCCAGTTCAAGGAGGGTGGGCAACTGATATAGAGGTTACAGCAAATGCTACACAGATGGTTAGGGGACTGGAAGATCTCTCTTATGAAGAAAGACTGAGGGACTTGGGGCTTTTTAATCTGGAGAAGAGAAGACTAAGGGACAAGGACAAGGGGTAAAGGGCACAAACTTGAACACAGGAAGTTCCATCTAAACATGAGGAGGAATTTCTTTACCTTGAGGGTGGTCTAGCACAGGAACAGGCTGTTCAGAAAGGTGGTGTAGTCTGTCTCTGGAGTCACTCAAAACCTGCCCTGCAGGACACCATCCTCTGCAACCTGATCTAGGTAAACCTGCTCTGGCAGGACTAGATGATCTCCAGAGGTCCCTTCCAACCCTTATCATTTTGTGATTGTGTATGATTCTGCAGAATCATAGGATAACAGAAGCCATTTGGCTGGAAGAGACCTGTAAGATCATCAAGTCCAACCAGTAACCCAACACTGGCAGGTCCACCATGAAACCATGTCTCTCTTAGTACTACGTCTACAATGGAATGAAGCTGGAGGTAGGGAGATTCAGGCTGGAGGTGAGGAGGAAGTTCTTCACCATGAGAGTGGTGAAGGCCTGGAATGGGTTGTCCAGGGAGGTGGTTGAGGGCCCCATCCCTGGAAGTGTTTAAGCCCAGGCTGGATGAGGCTCTGGCCAGCCTGATCTAGTGCAGGTGTCCCTGCCCATGGCAGGGTTGTTGGAACTAGATGATCCTTGTGGTCCCTTCCAACTCTGACTGATACTATGGTACTATGATACATGGCTTTTAAATCCTCTAGCAATGGGAACTCCACCACTGCCCCAGGAAGCCTGGGCCAGGCTGCGACAACCCTCAAGGAGACGTAATTGTTCCTCACGTCCAAGGCCATTTCCTTTTGTCCTATTTCTTGTTCCTTGGCAGAAGATAACAACCTCCACCTGGCTCCAACCTCCTTCTGGGGAGCTGTAGTGATCCAGAAGGTCTCTCCCTGGCCTCCTTTTCTCCAGGCTAAACAAGCCCAGATCCCTCAGCTGCTCCTAACAAGGCTTGTTCTCTAGACCCTTCACCAGTTTCATTGCTCTTCCATGGGTCCTCTCTAGAACCTCAAAGTCCTTCTCATTTGGTACATAATTTGCTGGTAGGTGTTAAAAAAAAATAAATAAAAAATAAAGGAGTTAATTATCAGCCTTTTGCAGTGGGAATTGCTGCAATAATAGATGAGTGTGTCCGGATGGCTCACTAGGTTCCCAATCACCCACGTTTTAAATGTGGCTTCAGACAGAGGAAAGGAAAATATTTTGATTAGCCTGACAGAGAGTGTTGTCAACCAAATTAGGGTATAGTAACTCTAGGTGATTATATAAATAGGTAATTAAAAGTAAATTAAAATGAGATTAAAAAGGGGAAAAAAAAAGAGCAGCTAAAAAGTCCTAATGCAATCAATTTCCTCATATATTCATTTATTTCAGCAAATTCTCCTTGTAATTTAATAAGTCCTCTTGGGTACTGGGAATAACGGGACTGATTTGTGCCCAGTGATGCAAAGAGTTGCATAAACATGCCTTAAAAGTCACAGATTTTAATTCCAAATTGGTTAGATGCCAGAAGAGACAAAGTTTAAGTATAGAACAGCCAGGAACCTGCAGATATCAAAACATTTGCCTGGGCATATCACAGATTCATGGAATGGTTTGGGTTGGAAGACACCTTCAGGATCATCCACTTCCAACCCCCCTGCCATGGGCAGGGACATTTCCACTAGACCAGGGTGCTCAAGACCCCATCCAACCTGACCTTAAACACCTCCCTTTGCCCCTGTACACTGCATTGTTTAGGCTACACATTGAGTCCTGTGTCCAGCTGTGGGCCCCTCAGTTTAGGAAGGATGTTGACTTGCTGGAACGTGTCCTGAGAAGGGCAAGAAAGTTGGTGAGGGGTTTGGAACACAAACCCTATGAGGAGAGGCTGAAGGAGCTGGGGTTGCTTAGCCTGGAAAAGAGGAGACTCAGGGGAGACCTTATTGCTTTCTGCAACTACCTGAAGGGAGGTTGCAGACAGGCGGGGCATGGTCTCTTCTCCCAGGCGACCAGCACTAGAATAAGAGGACACAGTCTCAAGCTGCTCCAGGGGAGGTTCAGACTGGATGTTAGGAAGAAATTCTACACAGAGAGAGTGATTGCCCATTGGAATGGGCTGCCTGAAGAGGTGGTGGAGTCACCATCATTGGAGAAGTTCAGGAGGAGACTTGATAGGGTGCTTGGTTGCATGGTTTAGTTGATTAGGTGGTGTTGGATGATAGGTTGGACGCGATGATCTTGAAGGTCTCTTCCAACCTGGTCTGGTCTGGTCTGGTCTGGTCTGGTCTGGTCTGGTCTGGTCTATTCTATTCTATTCTATTCTATTCTATTCTATTCTATTCTATTCTATTCTATTCCCAAGGAGGGGGAATCTACAACCTCCTTGGGCAACCTATTCCAGTGTCTCACAACCCTCACTGTAAAGAATTTCTTCCTAATTTCCAGTCTAATTCCTCCTCTTCCAGATCAAAGCCATTGCCCCTTGCCCTAGCATTACAAGGCATTGTATGAAGTCCCTCCCCAGCTCTCCTGTAGCCCCCTTTAGATATTGGAAGGCTACTCTAAGGTCTTCCTGGAGGTTTCTCTTTAAAATATCTCAGTTAGCTCCACAACAACCACAAAAATTATGCAACCTAAAATCTACTCAGCATAAATAACACATTCAAATGCTGTATTTATTTTGCAGATTAAAAAGCTCATCTCAGTTGGAGATCTGAGGGACAGAAAATCACTTTCTCCACGTATTTATCTAAAATACACCTCTTCAAGGACCTGTCTTAATCCCCCAATCTTCTTCTCCCTCCATGGACTATTATTTCAGGCACTGAAAACCCAAACATCTTCTTTCTACATCAATCAATTGTGGTGGTAGTTAAAGAAAAGTAAACTCAAAGGGAATGTGTAAACCAAGGGGAAAGCAACATCAGATGGATTCTCAAAAGGAAGCAGCAAAACATCACAGGACAGGTGACTCTCAACTGCCCAACAATTGATTGCATCCCATGGATGGCATCTTAAGGGGCAAGCTGAGGGATCCCCAGGGTCACGCCTCTTCTTCCTTGGCTGGTGTACCAGTAGGAATCTGTCCCTTCTGCCTTCCATCATGATTCATGTCTTCCTGAATCCATTTCCAGAACCCAGCTCCTAAATCCTGTTCCCAATCTGCTGCTGAGTCTAGTCTAGGACTTGCCCAGTGCCTGCCCCCAGCATCAGTGGTGCCACTGGTGCCATCAGTGCCATCAAGGCTTGGGTGGGCTCTTAGTTTGTTTATCTGTCTCGCTATTCCATGGGATTGTTCTTTTCTTCATTCCAGCTGTTCTTCTCTTCACCCCATCAGTCTCTCTCCCTTCTTCCCTTTCTCCTCCCTATGGGCAGGCAGAGGGCTTCATGAAGAGCACTCCTCTGTTGCTGGTGAAGTCCTGACCCTTGAAACAGCCCAACTGAAAATATATGACTTGGAGGTGGATGTGGTGGCCCAGGAGATGCTCATAGCAAGTAAAGTTCATCTCAAACCACATCTTATTTCTTGAGATAACCTACAAATGACAAACCCCAAGCTGGTCATGTCAGTCTCTGGTATACTCATAGAGCTTGTCATGGAGATACCACAACAAAGTGCTATGACACATCAGTTCCTTCCTTTAAAACATAAAATGATGAGATTTTGTATGATCTTTGCTGTAGCAACCTGCAAATTTCACTCTACTCTGCCAAGGGAAGTGGAGGTGTTACCATTCACCAAGAGTTAATATCAATGCACAGATTGGTTCTTTCCTTTTAATTGATCATTAAAACTCAGGTTTCGTAGCAATAGCTTTCAAAGAATCCAAGAAGACATCATTGTGATCACTCTAACATCTTGGTTCTCCAGGATCACCATGGAGGAAAACCACAGCTGTCCCCATATTGATCTGTTCACATGGGAGATCTCATCAAAGCTCTGTAGATACATACAGAGAGATAAAAAAGCTTGATTTCACTGCAGGCTTCTTTCATGAGTGTCTGGAGCCACAGACTCTACAAAGTCTCTGAGGAACAGCTCTTTAATCTCTGCCTTTCACCCTGCCAATCTGCAAATGAGTTTCCAGCATCTGCAAGAGGCAGAGGCCTGCTGCAAGATGGCTGCAAACCTTCTAGGAGGAGGAGAAACAACTGTGGCTGTCAGGAAATGAAAACAGGGAGGAAAAAGTACATAAAGTAAAAAAAGATTGAGGAGAGGAGAAAGGAAAAAAAGAAAAGGGAAAAAAGGGATAAAAGGGAAAGGAAAAAGGGAAATGGGAAAAGGGGAAAGGGAAAAAGGGAAAGGGGAAAAGGGAAAGGGAAAAAAGCAAAGGGGAAAAGGGAAAGGGAAAAGGGAAAGGGAAAAAGGAAAGGGAAAAATGGAAATGGAAGAGGCAAAGGGAAAAAGGAAAAGGGAGAGGGAAAAGGGAAAGCAGTAAGAACAAAACCAAAATAATTAAAATAAAGACAAAATAAAATGAATAACAAATAAAGCAAAAGAAAGGCTCAGCAGACTCAGAGGCACATCTTGCACAACCAAATCTCTTCCCTTACCTGCCTGATCCCTAAGCGATAGGCAAGGATGCGATCCACAGCGTCGGGGTTCATCTGGGTCCACTGGAGGCTGTAGGAGTAGACACGGGGTCTGTTCTGCCACAGTGGGTTGTAGGTGTCATAGTAGAACTCAGGAGCATAGGCTTTGCCTGCAGGAGATGGGGGGGAAATGGGGAAAGTAAAGAAATTAGACTTGGGATCCAACCTCCAACTGCCCTCTCCTCTATTTTTTTCCTGAGACATTTCATTAAATATATTCTTCCAGAAACACCTTTTGGAATTCTTTGAAGGGTTTGTGGTGATGGTTTGCCTTTCACAGAATGACACAATGGTGTGGTTTGTAAGGCACCTCTGGGGATCATCCAGTCCAGCTCCCCTGCTAAAGCAGAGTCACCCACAGCAGCTTACCCAGAATCACACTATCCAGCTGGGTTTGGAATCTCTCCAGAGAAGGAGACTCCACAACCTCTCCAGGCAGCCTGCTCCAGGGCTCCAGCACCCTCACACCAAACAAGTTTCTTTTCCAGTTCAGATGGAACCTCCTGGGTTCCAGTTTGTGGACAGTGCCCCTTGTCCTGTCACTGGGCACCACTAAGAAGTGTCTGTCTCCATCCTCTTCCCCCCCACTCTTTAGATCTAGATAAGAATTGAGGAACATTGATAGTGACTCACTCTTCAGTGACATCCATGGACCAGGTGTAGGCATGGGAGGGTAAAAATTCTCAGAGCTATTCAGGTGAAGCTGGAGCCATGCAACTAATTTTTCATGGCCCAGCTGCCTAAAATAGAGACATCAAGAGAATCTGCCCTACAGTGAGCAGAGAAAGACCCAGTGACAGCTGCTCTACCTGGCACAAATACACGACCTGACATCCGTGGGCTGGAAGTACAAGATGGATATATTTCCAGCGACGGCTGCCTTCATCACATCTCCTCCTCTCCAGGTTCCCAAGAGAAAATGCACACAAGTTGTCCTTCATAACACCATGGATGTGCACACTGTCAGAGCACATTATTTAGCTGAACACCTCAAAATGTAACACAGACGACAATGGCATCTCACTGTGCACCTTGGCTACATGAGTGTTTCACCACAAGGTTATTACAACCTTCATACTTCAGAGATGTAGAATCATAGAATCATACAATTGTTTCTGTTGGAAAAGACCTCTAAGATCATGGAGTTCGACCATCAACCCAAGATCACTGTGACCATTAAACCATGTCTGGAAGTGCCATATCCATATGTTTCTTAAAAACCTCCACAAACGTTGCTTATCACCTCCTTGGGCAGCCTGTTGCAATACCTGACCAACCTTGCAGGAAAGAAGTTGTTCCTAATACCCAACCTAAACCTCACCTAGGACAAATTTAAGCCATTTCCCCTCCTTCTATTTCCTGATACTAGGCAGGAGAGACCAACCCCCAATTGGCTCAACCTCCTTTCAGGGAGTTGTAGAGAGGAATAGAATAGAATGGAATAGAATAGAATGGAAGAGAAGAGAAGAGAAGAGAAGAGAAGAGAAGAGAAGAGAAGAGAAGAGAAGAGAAGAGAAGAGAAGAGAAGAGGAAGAGAAGAGAAGAGGAAGAGAAGAGAAGAGAAGAGAAGAGAAGAGAAGAGAAGAGAAGAGAAGAGAAGAGAAGAGAGAATAGAGAAGAGAATAGAATAGAATTAACCAGGTTGGAAAAGACCTTTGAGATCATCAAGTCCAACCTATCTTCCAACCCTACACCAGCTTTGTTGCCCTTATCTGCTGGCTCATGTTCAAGCTACTATCAAGCACTACCCCCAGGTCCCTCTCTGCCTGGCCGCTCTCCAGCCACTCTGACCCCAGCCTGTAGCTCTGCATGGGGTCAATGTGTAGAACCCAACAACATCCTTAAACATGATGATGATGATACACCCTCTTTTTTTTTCTTATTTCCTTTAGAAGTTCATTAATTCAATGAGGTCTCCCCTTACTCTCCCTTTTCCAGACTAAACAGCTTCAGTTCCCTCATCTGCTCCTAACAAGATTTGTTCTCCAGACCCTCCACCAGCTTTGTTGCCCTTTCTTTGTAGGCACATGACAGAAAAATTGTTCAAGTTCACCAAAACTGAGGGTTTTTTTTACTTAAACCCAGGAACACCAGTGACACCTTGCCATGCAAATTCCCTTTGTGCCTTTAAATCGTCCCATAAAGACTGATTTGTCTAGAGTAACTGGAATGGCACATGGTCCTTGATCTGTTCACCTAGCCATGGGCATGTATTAACATCTGAGATGCAGCAAGGTAGCTGGGCCATCTAGGCTAGATAGAAGATATGACACAAGAGCTATAAGAGACCCAGGACCTGATACAGCCATAGTTAGAACCATATGCATCACCCTTGGAGCTGTGTACATCTTCTTAGAGCACCTCATACACCATCAAGCACCTTTCATACCACCAAGCACCTGTCTACAATCAAATAAGCTGAGTTTATAAAGGGTAGGAGCAAGCGTGGGATAGGAGTGTCTGCAAAAAGCATTCATGACTCAGAATCCCAGAATGCATCAGTTTGGAAGGGCCTCTCAGAGGTCATCTTGTCCACCCCTCCTGCAGTGAGCAGGGACATTTCCAACTAGATCAGGTTTGACCTTGAATGTTTCCATTAGGAGCTTGTGCTACAATGACCTCTGTATTAAGGTATTTTCTCCTCAAATTCATTCTTCCCTACAGGTACAAATAGAGAGGGATCACAGAATGGTGGGAGTTGGAAGGGACTTCTGGAGAACAGCCAGTCCAATCCCCCTTGCTAAAGCAAAAGAACCCACAGCAGCTTGTCCAGGATCACAATGTCCAGGTGGGTTTGGAATCCTCCAGAGAAGGAGACTCCACAACCACTCTGGGCAGCCTGCTCCAGGGCTCCTGCACCCTCCACTAAACAAGTTTCTCCTCATCTTCAGATGGAACCTCCTGGCTTCCATTTTGTGCCCATTGCCCCTTGTCTTGTCACTGAGCACCACTGAGAAGAGTCTGGCCCCATCCTCTTGCCCCATAGCTTTAGCTCTTGCTGAGCAATGAGGAGATCCCCTCTCTCCCCTGCTCTTCTTCAGGCTTAACAGCCCCAGATCTCTCAGCCTTTCTTCCTCACAGAGATACTCCAGGCCCCTCAGCAGGTTTGTAGCCTCCACTGGACTCTCTCCAGCAATTCCCTGTCTCTCTTGAACTGGGGAGCCCAGAACTGAACCAGTTCTCCAGCTGTGGCCTCACTAGGGCAGAGCAGAGTGGGAGCATGGGGAGGTATTTTGACTTAGAAACTTGAATCATTTCAATGATTCATGATTTCAATCATGATTTCAATCATTCAGAGAGGTGGTGAGGAGAGGGGGAAAGATTATCAAGAAGATATAAAAATGGAAAGGGACAAAAGAGACATTCATAGATTCACAGAATGGTTTGGGTTTGAAGGAGCCTTAAAGATCATCTAGTTTCAACCCCCCTGCCATGATGTGAATATGCACCAATCTTGTCGTTATCCACCAAGCTTTTATCTTTAAGTGTGCCATCCCCTGCAACCACGCTTTTCATCTCAGAGCCCTTTTAGCCAAGACATTTCTGCCAATTGCCCAACGATGATGCATGCTCAATTAGATCAGACTAGAGCAGATATATCAGCCCTGAAGTCCCAAACAGCACCACTCCAAGAGAGAATCAGCAAATCAAAACCTGCTACTTTAAGAGGAGAGAAAAAAACCAAGGAGTGAAAGAGAGGTGAGCAGAGGATCAGTGGTGGAGAGGATTTGTTTGCCTTGTTTATGTGGAGCAAAAATAACGGCGAAGACCTCATGCTGAATGCAAATTATACTCTTCCCCCTTATACTTCAGGTGGACATAATGGCATCTCAGGGAGCCTACAGAAAGGAGCCATCATTAGATGGTTGTTACAATACGGCCACTTGAACAACACAGTCACCTTCAGAGAAATAATGAGGACCCATGAAGAGCTGCATTATCCTAAATCCCTCCAAACTGAAGAGCTGTCTGGTATGAATGGAGCTGCTGGAAATGTAACAGCACAACATTAAGACCTTGACTGGCAAGCTCTAGAGGTAGAAGAAAGCTGGGCTGCGTTTTGGAGCACAAGGAAAGTAGATGCACTGAAAGGTTTGGGTCAGAAGACCATTTAGTTTCAACCCCCCTGGCATTGGCAGGGACACCCTCTACTGGACCAGGTTGCTCAAGGTCCTATCCAACCTGGCCTTGGAGATGTGAGACACACCACCAGCCTGCCTGGGCTTGGCAGGTGTCCCCCAACACCACCACCATTTGCAGTGACTCCAGTCAAAGACTTCAAACCTGTCACCACCCAACCATGCCTCTTCCAGAGGCAAGGCTGTCCAGCAAAGTTTATCCTCTACCAGAGAAATAAAGGGATGAAACATCCCTTGGCTTGGAATAACTTGACTGTGGGCAGTCAGAAGCTCACTTGGAGGAAAGCATCTGCAGTTAGGTTAGCTCAGCAGACAGCTTCAAGCCCTGGCCATGCTTGGGAGAGGTTATCACCTAGTTCCCGCTTGCAGAGCATACAATGCATGAGGCTGATGGCCCTCACACCCCAGCTGGGCATCCCTTGGGGCTGCCAGCTTTACCTCATAGAATCATAGAATTGTTTTGCAAGAGATCTTTAAGATCATCAAGTCCAACACAGCACTGCCAAGTCACTACTAAACCACATCCCTCAGTACCACATCCACATGGCTTTGAAACCTCTCCAAGGATGGGGACTCCACCACTGCCCTTGTTAGTGTGGGCCAGGCCTTGTTTTAGTGGTGTTTGTTTTGGTTTGGGGTTTTTGTTTGTTTGTTTCTTGTTTGTGGGGGTTTGTGTGTGTGTGTTTTGTTTGTTTTTCTCTTCTGCTAACATGAGAATGGAGATAGAGACATGATAGAAAGCAGCCCTGTGGAAATGGACTTGGGGGTGCTGGTGAATGAGAAGCTGGACAAGAGCCAGCAATGTGCATTACACCCCAGGGAGCAACCTGCAGCTTGGGCTGCATCAAAAGAAGCATGGCCAGCAGGTCAAGAGAGGTGATTTTGCCCCTCTGCTCTGCTCTGGTGAGACTTCACATGGAGTATTGTGTCCACATCTGGGGCCCCCAACACAAGAAAGACATGAATCTGATACAGAGAGTCCAGAGAAGGCCACAAAAATGATCAGAGGGATGGAGCAACTCTCCTGTGAGGGCAGGCTGAGAGTTGGGGTTGTTCAGCCTGAAGAAGAAAGGCTCCAAGAAGTCTTTACTCTGGCCTTTCACCACTTAAAGGAGATCTACAGGAACAACGGGGAGGGACTGTTTCCAAGGGCTTGTAGCTCTAGGACAAAGGGCAATTGTTTAAAACTAGAGCGGGGTAGATTTAGATTGGGTATTAGGACGAAGTTCTTCACTCTGAGTGTGGTGGAACACCAGAACAGGTTGCACAACGAGGTGGTGGAGGGCCCATCTGTGCACATTGGCCACATAACCCCATGCAGAGCTACAGGCTGGGGTCAGAGTGGCTGAAGAGCGGCCAGGCAGAGAGGGACCTGGGGGTACTGGTTGATGGGAGGCTGAACATGAGCCAGCAGTGTGCCCAGGTGGCCAAGAGGGCCAATGGCATCCTGGCCTGCATCAGGAACAGTGTGGCCAGCAGGAGCAGGGAGGTCATTCTGCCCCTGTATGCTGCACTGGTTAGGCCACACCTTGAGTCCTGTGTCCAGTTCTGGGCCCCTCAGTTTAGGAAGGATGTTGACTTGCTGGAACATGTCCAGAGAAGGGCAACAAAGTTGGTGAGGGGTTTGGAACACAAGCCCTATGCGGAAAGGCTGAGGGAGCTGGGGTTGCTTAGCCTGGAGAAGAGGAGACTCAGGGGTGACATTATTGCTCTCTACAACTACCTGAAGGGAGGTTGTAGACAGGCAGAGGTTGGTCTCTTCTCCCAGGCAGCCAGCACCAGAACAAGAGGACACAGTCTCAGGCTGCCTCAGGGGAGGTTTAGGCTGGAAGTTAGGAGGAAGTTCTACACAGAGAGAGTGATTGCCCATTGGAATGGGCTGCCTGGGGAGGTGGTGGAGTCACCATCATTGGAGGTGTTCAGGAGGAGACTTGATGGGGTGCTTGGTGCCATGGTTTAGTTGTTTAGGTGGTGTTGGATTGGTTGGTAGGTTGGATGTGATGATCTTGAAGGTCTCTTCCAACCTGGTGTATTGCATTGTATTGTATTATATTGTCATGCTTGATGGGGCTTTGAACAACCTGCTCAAGATGCAGATGTCCCTGCTGCTAAAGGTCCCTTCCAAGCGAAACCATTCTATGACTCGATGAGAATCCAGGACAGTCCCAGGTGCGTATTTAGCCACAACTGATAATTGCATGCTTCCTATGCGGCTGCCCTCTGGTGGAGAGAACAACAGCAGCAAGTACAGCAGGGTGTATAACCGCGCTGCTCCTGATGGGTGGCCTCCAGAAGCATGCCAGGGAGAGACCCACACTTGATTTTAGAAGTCTTCAAACACAAACATTTGGTCTGTCTATGCCTTTTTGTTTCACACGAGGAGCAGCCCAGATGAACAGAGCCATTTCTGGTGGTACCTCTCCTTGCCCCACGGGCACACCTCAGCCTCCTGCGCTTTGCACGTGCTGCACATGCAGAAGGTGACAAAATTAAAGGTTTTGCTCTTGAAAGGAAAACAAACAATAGTCTCCAGAGCAAGCTGTGCCATGGCTCCTCTCTCTGGCAGAGCCCCGAGCGTCGCAGTTGTTTAGATTCCTGCAGTGAGAGTACAGAGGGAGGGATTAATTAAAAATAGTGCATGCTAATGAAGCTCTAAACCAGAGTTCAGGTTGCCTTAACAGACACAAAAAATATCCTGGAATTAAATTTTCCTCCCTCAGGACTTGCTGAAGAGGCACAGAAATGAGAAGCTTCCCTTTCTAGGGATGAAGCGCATCTGAAACTGTAGAAGATGTGCACAGAAAACATTCTATTGTTGTCATTCACAGAATCACAGAACACATTGGCTTGGAAGGAACCTTTAGAGGTTATCTAGTCCAACCCCCCTGCAGTCAGCATGGACATCTGCAACTAGAGCAGGTTGCTTAGAGCCCCATCAAGCTTGACCTTGAATATCTCCAGGGAGGGGGCCTCAACCACATCTCTGAGCAGCTTGTTTCAGTATTCAATGTGAACAACATGGACCTAGGAAGCAAGCAAAGAGAAAAGCTACTTCAGCTGCCTACCATTAAATTCCATCAACATCCCACAGCACCACTGGGATCTCAGCAGACTCCTAAGTACTCTCCTGAACAGAAGTGAACTGATGCACTTACTCAAATCACCTTAGAATCACCTTACATCTCCCTGTACTCAACTGTTAGACCAAATAGGTCCTCAACTGGGAGAGAAACTTCTCAACCAAGCACAGGAGTTCTCTCTGTGGTTCTTTTCAGATCATGAATCATGATGACAGAATGGTGGGGGTTGAAAGGAACTTCCAGAGATCATCTAGTCCGACCCTACATCTCTAGCAAGTTCATCAAGACAAAAGGGTTGCCTGCATCACTCAGTCCTTCATCCACCAGAAAACCCAAAAAATAGAAAAATCATCCTGTCAAACCAGCACATGGTTTCCAAAGCAATGTAAGGAATGGAGGATGTGCTCTGCAGATCTACACCATGAGTGAGAACACAACCCACTGACTGCCACTGAGGCTGACAAACTGAACAACCACCTTCTCACCCTAATGACAGCACCTGATCCATACTCCAGACAGAGTTTCCCAGTTTGTGTTGCCTTGTCATGCAGAAACAAATGGGAGTGACTGTGCGGGCACCAGTAACAGTGACAGCTTCAGCAGACATGCAGACAGAGCACTAAAGGACTCATTTCCTCGTGTTGTCTGTTGATGTTCTCCATACCTTTGAGAAGAGGAGGCTCAGGGGACACCTTATTGCTCTCTACAGCTACCTGAAGGAAGGTTGACAGGTGGAGGTTGGTCTCTTCTCCCAGGCAACCAGCACCAGAACAAGAGGACACAGTCTCAAGCTGCACCAGGGGAGGTTTAGGCTGGGGGTTAGGAAGAAATTCTACACAGATAGTGATTACCCATTGGAATGGGCTGCCCAGGGAGGTGGTGGAGTCACCATCATTGGAGGTGTTCAGGAGGAGACTTGATGGGGTGCTTGGTGCCATGGTTTAGTTGATTAGGTGGGTTGGATTGGTTGATGGGTTGGACGCGATGAAGAAAGCCCTGCACCAGGACAGGTGAGCGGTTGACCTGCTGGAAAGAAGCTCTATGAAGAAGGACCTGGCAGTGGTGGTGGACAAGAAGGTCACCCTGAGTCAGCAACATGCTCTTGTGTCCAAGAAGTCTCATGGTCTCCTGGGCAGCATGAGGAAGAGTGTGACCAGCAGGTCAAGGGAGGTTCTCCAGCTCCCCTGCTCTGCCCTAGTGATGCCACAGCTGGAGCCCATGGCGCACATCTGGACTCCCCAGTTCAAGTGAGACAGGGAACAAAGTTCAGAAAAGGGCTACAAAGATGTTGAGGGGTCTGGGGCATCTCTGTGAAGAAAAAGTGCAGAGTGACCTGGGGCTGTAGAGCCTGGAGAAGAGCAGCCTGACAGGGCATTTTCTCAATCCTCAGCAAGAGCTAAAGGACTTGTGGGGAGCAAGAGGATGGGGCCAGACTCTTCTCAGTAATGCTTAGTGACAAGACAAGGGGCAGTGGGCACAAAGGGGAACCCAGGAGGTTCCATCTGAACACAAGGAGAAACTTGTTTGGTGAGAGGGTACTGAAGCTGAGGAGCAGGCTGCCCAGAGAGGTTGTGGAATCTCCTTCTCCAGAGAGGTTCAAAAGCCACCTGGACACTGTGACCTTGGGCAAGGTGCTGTGGGTGACTAGATGATCTTCAGAGGTCCCTTCCAATTTCCACTATACTGGGATTCTGTGACCTTCCAGTGTGAACTGGGGATGGATGGGAATAAACAGTGTGATCAGTGATGGTGGAAATACAGACCAGGGATGAAGAGAGCTCAAGGGTTTGAGATTACATGATGGCTGGTAGTGATAAGGATGACTCAGCCACAGGACTATAACAGAATCATAGAAGTGTTTTAGCTAGAAGAGACTTCTAAAGTCATTCACTCCAACTTCAAAGTGAGACCACCATGGCCATTTAACTGTGTCATGTTCACACATTTCTTGAACACCTTCAGGGCTGGTGACTCCACCACCTCCCTAGGCAGCCTGTTCCAATGCCTGACCACTCTTGCAGGAAAGAAATTGTTCCTAATATGCAACCTGAACCTCCCCTGGCACAATTTCAGGCCCTCTCCTCTCATTACAGTATCACAGTATCACAGAATCACCAAGGTTGGAAGAGACCTCAAAGATCATCAAGTCCAACCTGTCACCACAGACCTCATGACTAGACCATGGCACCAAGTGCCACAGCCAGTCCCCTCTTGAACACCTCCAGGGATAGTGACTCCACCACCTCCCTGGGCAGCACATTCCAATGGCAAATGACTGTCTCAGTGTCTTCCTCCGCACCTCGAGTCTAACCTTCCCCTGGTGCAGCTTGAGACTGTGTCCCCTTGTTCTGGTGCTGGTTGCTAGAGAGAAGAGGCCAACCCCTTCCTGGCTACAACCACCTTTCAGGTAGTTGTAGAGAGCAATGAGGTCTCCCCTGAGCCTCATCTTCTCCAGGCTAAGCAACCCCAGCTCCCTCAGCCTCTCCTCATAGGGCTTGTGCTCAAGGCCTCTCCCCAGCCTTGTTGCCCTTCTCTGGACACATTCAAGTGTCTCGATGTCCTTCCTAAACTGAGGGGCCCAGAACTGGACACAGGACTCAAGGTGTGGCCTAACCAATGCAGAGTCCAGAGGCACAATGACCTCCCTGCTCCTGCTGGCCACACTATTCCTAATGCAAGCCAGGATGCCATTGGCCTTCTTGGCCACCTGGGCACACTGCTGGCTCATGTTTAGGCAGCTGTCAATCATCATCCCAGGTCCCTCTCTGTTTGATAGCTCTCAGCCACTCTGACCCCAGCCTGTAGCTCTGCATGGGGTTGCTGTGGCCAAAGTGCAGCACCCAGCACTTGGATTTGTTGAATGCCATCCTGTTGGACTCTGCCCATCTGTCCAGCCTGTCCAGATCCCTCTGCAGAGCCCTTCTGCCCTCTAACGGATCAACATCCGGTCCCAACTTGGTGTCTGTCACCTGATACTAGGGAGAAGAGACCAATCCCCATCTGGCTTCAACCTCTTTTCAGGGAATTATAGAGAGCAATGATGTCTGCCCTCGGCCTCTTTTTCACCAGACTAAACAACCATGTTGAGAGGAGGAGCAGATCTAGGAGAAGACATCTATTTCCTGGCACATATGCAAATAAAGAACAAAATATCTTCTTTTTCTTCTTGAAAATCCTTCATAAAATGAACACCCTGTAATAAAACAGAGCCCAGAAATGGGCAGCATTTTTCACATGCACTGCTTCTCCTAATATTTCCCCCCCTCTTAAATATATTGTTTTGTTTAGGATTTATGCTCCTCTTGTATTTTAAAGACAGAATGGTCTGGAAGTGAAAGTGCCAAAATGGAGACCCATTTGTAAATCTCTGATTTTATGTGGGTTTTTTTTTCTTTCTCCATAAACGTTTATAGCTGATGTTATGAAGTGCAAAACACCCCTGATCATCTCTTATACTGAGCTGCCTGTCATGATAAGCTAGTGTGGATGTGCTACCACTATAGAACAGAGATGGCCAAGATGCTGCATTCATCAACCATCTAACACCAAGGAAATTACAGCATCCCAGCGTGGAGTGATTTGAAAAGGACCTCCGAAGATTATCTGGTGCAACCTCTCTGCTAAAGCACCCCCAGCAGCATGGCCAGGTGGGTTTGGAATCTCTCCAGAGGAGACTCCACATCTCTGGGCAGCCTGCTGCAGGGATCCACCACCCTCACCCATTTTACTTCGTCTTCACATGGAACCCGTTGGGTCCACTTTGTGTCCAGTGTCCCTTGTCCTGTCACTGAACACCACTAAGAAGAATCTGGGTCCACACTCTTGTCCCCCACCCTTGAGCTTTTGCTGAGCTTTGAGAAGGTGCCCTCTCAACTTCTCTTTATCTCTTGGAGTATGATACACATTTCATCCATGAGATGCCTTCTCCATGTGCCCTTTAATAATTCCTGTCCCATGGGTTCTCCTGCTCAGATCCTCATCCCAGCTCTGGTAGCTATAGCACTGCAGCGCGGAGATCTGATGTCTCTCCAGTGATAACCAAACATGACATCTGCTGGCTGAGCCCTGGAAGAGCTCCTACTGCTTTTCTCTTCAATTCCTCCCCCTTCCAACAGTGTAACAGTGTTCCTTTCCACATGGACACAAGATGAGTGGCTACTTCATTTCATAGAATCTAAGAATAACTTGGATTGGAAGAGACCTTGAAGCTCAAGTCCAACCATGAACCCAGCACTGCCATGCCCATCAGCACCACATCCCCATGGCTTTGAAACCCCTCCAGGGATGGAGACTCCACCACTGTCCTAGGCAGCCTGGGCCAGGCCATTACAACCCTGAAGGAGAAGAAATTGTTCCTCATGTCCGACCTAAACCTCCCCTGGTGCAACTTGAGGCTGTTTCCTCTTGTCCTATCACTTGTTCCTAAAGAGACTGATCCTCACCTTGCTTTAGCAAATGGGTTGAACTTGATGATTTCCAGAGATGCCTTCCAAACCTCAGCTTCCTATGTTTCTGTGATTCCACTGGAATCAGTGGTCCAGCAAGATGATTGTCACAGGGCAATGAATAGTATGGACAAGGATTTCAAGTTTCAGACCAAAGACACCAAGCTGGGGGGAAAATGAAGCAACACGCTGCCAGTTTGACTCGAGATGTAAAACTGGAATATGAGACCATTGTAATCAGTGACACAATAAGAAATCTTCTCCTGTCCTTGGGAAAGATGGAAATGCTACTGCAACTATCATTAAGCTTTGCATGAAGGACTGTAATTTATACAGTTTATAGCATGTAACATTCCTTTGGACTTACTGGGGAGCAATTAACTTATAACTAATAATTCATAGTCAGCTTGGAATCCAACCTGCTTTCCAGAAACAGTGCTCCAGACAGCAAGGATTTCTGGAGAGTTTCTAGAGTTGTCTTCATTAAGACATAAATTCATCCTAACACTAATTCAGACCACTTGCTCTGCCCTATTTAAATGTTCATATTTAAATCTGAGAGTCTGTGGGTGCTAAAAGAGACTCAGCTTCACAGAGTTTCTCACGATCCTACCTCCAACTCACAGTTGCTCAGCAAAATGAAGAGATTTTCCCATCAGTCTCAAAGGACCCACTTCATGATACAAATTTGTACTGAGGAAAGGGAAAAATCATAGAATCACAGAATTGGTTCAGTTAGAAAAAAACTCTAAGCTCATTCAGTCACAACAATTGACCCAACACCACCATGGCCATTAAACCAGGTCCCAAAGTGCCATGTGCAGATGTTTTGTAAACACCTCCAGGGATGGTGACTCCACTGCCTCCCTGGTAAGCCTGTTCTATTGCCTCACCTCTCTTTAAGTGGAGAATTTTTTCATAACATCCAACCTAAACCTTGCTTGGAACAATTTCAGGACATTTCTTCTCATTCTGTCACCTGATACTAGGTAGAAAAGGCAAACCACCATCCGGCTCCAACCTCCTTTCAGGCAGCTGTAGAGAGCCAGAAGGTCTCCCCTTAGCCTCCTCTTGTGCTGAGTAAACACCACCACTCCCCTCAGCTGCTCCTCACCAGACCTGTTCTCCAGACCCTTCAGCAGCTTCATTGCCCTTCTCTGGACAAAGTCCAGAACTTCAACATCCTTCTTGGAGTGTGTGGCCCAAAACTGAACCCAGTATTCAAAGTGTGGCCTCACCAGTGCCTAGTATAGACAGCACAATCACTTCCCTGGTCCTGCTGACCACATCATTCCTGATCCAGGCCAGGCTGCTGGTTTCCTTCTTGGCTACCTGGGCACACACTGGCTTATGTTGTGTGTTCATGGCTGCCTGTCCATCAGCACCCCCAGGTTCTTTTCTGCCAGGCAAATTTCCAGCCATTCTGCCCCATGTGTGGAGCACTGCCTGGGGTTTTTGTGACCCAAGTGCAGGACCTAGCACTTGGCCTTGTTGAACCACATCCCATTGACATCAGCTGGTGATCCAGCCTGGCCAGATCCCTTTCCAGAGCCTCCCCAGCTTCAAGCAGATGAACACCCCACCCAATGTAGTGTCTTCTGCAAACTGACTGGGGGTGCACTCAATTCCTTCATCCTGATCTTTGACAAAGATGAAGGCATGAACCTATTCATTACCCAGGATTAACTCATTTTATTTAGGTATTCTCCATCCTCAATCCTTCTTCTGTGTTTCAGGCTGATTTAAGGAATCACTCCTAGAATCCTAGAATCATTAAAGTAGGAAAAGATCTCCCAGATCATTAAGTCTAACCTTATACCCAACACCTCCATGAGCATCCCACCCTCTGCTCCAGAAAATACAATACAATACAATAAACCAGGTTGGAAGAGACCTTCAAGATCATCGTGTCCAACCTACCAACCAATCCAACCCACGCAAACAACTAGACCATGGCACCAAGCACCCCATCAAGTCTCCTCCTGAACACCTCCAATGATGGTGACTCCACCACCTCCCTGGGCAGCCCATTCCAATGGGCAATCACTCTCTCTGTATAGAACTTCTTCCTAACATCCAGCCTAAACCTCCCCTGGTGCAGCTTGAGACTGTGTCCTCTTGTTCTGGTACTGGCTGCCTGGGAGAAGAGACCAATCTCTGCCTGGCTACAACCTCCCTTCAGGTAGTTGTAGAGAGCAATAAGGTCACCCCTGAGTCTCCTCTTCTCCAGGCTAAGCAACCCCAGCTCCCTCAGCCTCTCCTCACAGGGCTTGTGCTCCAAACCCCTCACCAACTTTGTTGCCCTTCTCTGGACACGTTCCTGCATCCAGAGGGTTCTTCCCAGAGTCCATAGAGATCCTTACTGGTGGCAGAACTGATTGAGGGTGAAAAAATAACTTTGTTTGAACAGCTTTAATGGGACCTCATTTCTGGATTCCTATGAATTATTTAGATGACCAGTGACATAAATATTGCATTTGAGGGAAAAAAAAAAAAAAAGAAAAGCAAGCTGTGTTTTACTGCTCTAAAGGAGGTGGTTTGATGTTTGATTGGGGTTTCCTTTGAACCCAGCCATTTTTGAAAAAACACTTTCCTTTTTTGGGGGGTTTAGCCTCTCTGACTTCATCTTTGAAGGCCTCCATTTCTTCCTGATTCTGGTGAATAAAAGCCATTTCTGTGCTGTGCCAAATAAGGATTTGCTTGGCTGGTTTTAAAAGGCAACCCAATTTTCTCTTCTTTAAAATATTTTAAGTTCTTCAGGAATAGTCTATCTCATACAAATGTGAAATTCCAGATGATGAGGGTGGGAAGATACCTCTGAAAATCTTCTAGTCCAATGTCCCTACTACAGCAGGGGCACCCACAGCAGCTTGCCCAGGATCACAATGTCCAGGTGGGTTTGGAATTTCTTCAGCTAAGGAGGCTCCACAACCTCTCCAGAAAGCATTTTCCCTTCATCAGGGTAGAGCAATGGGGCAAAAACCAGAGCCCATGAGGTTCCATCTGAAGAGGAGGAGAAAAGTCTTTGGTGTTAGGGTGCCCAGAGAGTGGAGAGTGGAGTCTCCTTCTCTGGTGAGATTGCAAACCCACCTGGACATTGTGATCCTGAACAAGCTGCTGTGGGTGCCCCTGCTTTAGCAGGGAGGTTGGACTGGATGACCTCCAGAGGTCCCTTCCAACCTCTGCTATTCCAACCCTACTGAGGTGAATGGACTCTGCACTTGCTGAAAACCAGGAGGAGGAGGCAGCTGGTCTTGTTAGCATTGTAAAAAAGCAAGGTCAAAAAGGGGTGTGGGTGTGTGTGTGTGTGTGTGTGTGTGAGCCTTGTTCTCCACTTTCACGTGGTTTTAAAGCAACTTTCCCAAACAAGCATCGCAGGCAGCGATAACATCTTGGTCAGGGCTGTAATTCAGCTGTAAAGAGATGAAAATTCAATCTGAGGTTTTCAATAACACTGCCCAAGAGGAGAAGATAAAGAGCGAAGGGAACCGGACCTCAGTCTCAGGCTGGCAGATTTCAAAAGGATAACCATCAGAAAATTGGCCATTAAGGGAAAGGGTCTTGAGTGCCTGCTGACAGCCGGCGCCGTGCTGCCAACCACCCAAGGCCAAGCTACCAGAAGTATCTCAGCAGTTCAGGGAAATGTCATGGCTAATCTTGAGGCAGATGAAGTATCTAAAAGCAATAAGGAGGGTAGTGTTTCATGGTCTGGAGCCAGCAGGCAATTACAAACAAGCAGCACAATTTCAGACAAGGGAGTCCAAGCAGCACTTGGATGTCCTCAGACAACATACTGGAAGAGGTTGCCCAGAGAGGTGGTTTGAGGCCCCAACCATGGAGACATTCAAGGTCAAACATGATGGGACCCTAAACAACCTGATGTAGTTGGAGATGTCCCTCTGACCGCAGGGGGGCTGGGCAAGATGAACTTTGAATGGCCCTTCCAACCCAATGCATTCTGTGATGCTATGAGCATGTACATGCTCCAAGATGATTTGGACAGTGAAGAACAATACTAAATAATGTTATTTAAAATTATCTTGATGACAGGATAGTGAATTACAGAATAACTAATTTGTCTAACTCTCAAAAGAAGACCTCTCAACATAGAAGGTTTTGATGGAGGGAGGAGATAGAGCACAGAACTTCAATGATAGGTTGGACGCGATGATCTTGAAGGTCTCTTCCAACCTGGTGTATTGTATTGTATTGTATTGTATTGTATTGTATTGTATTGTATTGTAATGAAACACAGGACAGAAGCATCCAAACACCTGAAAGCATAACCCAGCTGTTTAAAATGAGATTTTTGTGTATTTTGCTGGTATGTTTTGTGGACCTCATGATTAGTTTAGTTTTCCCATGCTTTGAAACAATCATGAGCCATGTTTGGAGAATGAAGTGGAGAAGGTTTAACAAGGCAAATTGCCAGGTCCTGCACTTGCGTCACAACAACCCCATGAACACTCCAGGCTCAGGGAAGAATGTTGGAAATTGCCTATCAGAAAAGGATCTGGGGGTGTTAGTCAGCAGCTGGCTGAACATGAGCCAGTCCTGGCCTGGGTCAGCAACAGTGTGGCCAGCAGGACCAGCGCAGGGATTGTGCCCCTATACTCAGCAGGGGTGAGGGCACAGTCTGAGTACTGGGTGTAGTTTTGGGCCCTGTGCCCCAGGAAGGACATTGAGGGGCTGGAGCAGGTCCAGAGAAGGGCAACAAAGCTGGCAAATAGTCTGGAGAACAAGACTGGGGAGGAGCAGCTGAAGGAACTGAGGATGTTTATTCTGGATGACCTTCTGGCTCTCTACAGATTCCTGAAAGGATGCTGGAGTCAGGTCTTTTCTCTTTAGGAACAAGTGATAGGACAAGAGGAAATGGCCTCAAGCTGCCCCAGGGGAGGTTTAGGTTGGACATGAGGAACAATTTCTTTCCCCAAAGGGTTGTTAAGGCCTGGCCCAGGATGCCCAAGACAGTGGTGGAGTCCCATCCCTGAAGAGGTTTCAAAGATCTGTAGATGTGGTGCTGAGGGACATGGTTCAGTGGTGACCTGGCAGTGCTGGGTCAACTGATGCACTTCATGATCTTCAAGGTTCTTCCAACCAAAACTATTCTTTGATTCTATAAGGGAGAGCATGAAATGGGTAAAACTGGGGAGACCAGAGGATGGCCTCCCACAGCTCTCTTCCCCTCCTGTCTTTCCCATTGTCCAAGTCCTAAATTTGGTTGAAGCTGGAGGGAAAGGCTATCAAGTGCCTAACAAATGCTCTAAGGTAGAAGAAGACTGAATTGAATTTTCTCATAACGTGGCAGAGCACTGGTGAAGACTCACAGCCCTTGGGGCACCCAGCTGCAAAGGCAAGCCCTGTTCTGCATCAAGATGATAAAATGACAAAAAACCCCACAACAAACAAACAAACAAAAACCAAACCCAAAACTCAAATAAAGAAACAAGAACAATAACACTGACAAGGGGATCTTTAGATGAAACATTAATAGCAGATAGCTACAGGCACCAGGAGATCCAATGCCTGCCCAGTCTTTCAGCAAAAATATTGCTGCTAATCTCCAGTTTAAATCTCCCCCAGCGCAATTTCAGGCCATTTCCTCTTGTTCTGTCACCTGATACAAGGGAGAAGAGACCAAACCCCACCTGACTGCAACCTCCCTTTTCTGCATGTCATTTATTTCCTGTCATCTTATCAAACTGCACATGCAGTAAACCCAAGTTTTGAAAACTCTAGGGCCAGTAGAAATCTTTCCACCCAAGCTGCTTTAAATCCTGGACTGAAAACCCTTCTTGCATACCAATGCTTCTCTGCAGCCCCTGCAACCTGAGCACTGCAGCATGATAGGACTACAGGAAAATCCAGAAATAAACCAAAATAAACTAGGTGACCCTGCTCTGGAAGGTGGGTTGAACTTGATGCTCTTCACAGGTCTCTTCAAACCCCTACCACTCTGTGATTCTGTGGGTAACCATGGTCTATGAAACCTCCCATCATCCCACCCAGAAAAAAGTCCTCTGCTATCACCAGCTCCCTGCCACCATGTTATTTATTTGGCTTTTATCTCTGTGTCTAAAACCTGACCCATGTCTTTCCTATCTTCACATTTCCAGTGAAATATAAAGCTCCTTCTAAACTACATTGTCATTATGCTGTTCTACATTTCCAGTTCCCCAGTACTTAAACTTCAGGTGACTGCAGGAGTCTTGGAAGCATAACAGAGTCCCAACGCTGTGGGAAGAGATCTCTGCAGATCATCTAGTTCAACCCCACTGCTAAAGCAGAGGCATCCACAGCAGCTTGCCCAGGATCACAATGCCCAGGTGGATTTGGAGGAGGAGACAGAGGAGACAACTCCACAAGGCTCCAGCACTCTCATACCAAACAAGTTTCTCCTCCTCTTCAGATGGAACTTCCTGGCTTCCAGTTTGTGCCCCTTGTCCCGTCTCTGGGCACCACTGACGAGTCTGGCCCCATCCTCTTGCCCCTGGCAGGTCTTTTAACTCTTGCTGAGCATTGAGAAGATCCCCTCTCAGGCTGCTCTTCTCCAGGCTCAACAGCCCCAGGTCTCTCAGGTTTAGCTCAAGCCTTTGCCTGACTTCTCATTCAGAGCTTGCATGGAGATATTTTCACGTCCACTGACTTATCCAATTCTTTGGAATTTAATCCAAAACATGGCTCTGATGGAAACTGGAGAAAAAGTCTTTTCTCTCAAATGAATAAATACATTTCAATTTAGTGCTCATCAGCTTTGGTCCCAAGACTGGGGAAATCTATTCTGGGGCAATTATTTGTGGCTTTCAGTGATTTATTAGCATGCCAAAGCAAACCAGGCAACTGAAAATTATTACAAAAAAGGGTTTATGATGTGCTCTGTCTTATGCTTCTTCCTGTGCTTGTCTCATTTCTGGGTCATATCACCATGAAAGTTGATGCTGTGAGGTTGGGTGAGGGATGCTGAAAGGAACAATCTGAATTTTGTATTTTCTTCAGGATTTTAAGGTTAAAACCAACATGTCTGCAGAATCACAGCATCAAAGAATGTCAGGAGCTGGAAGGGACCTCAAAAGGTCATGTAGTCAAACCCCCTTGCCAGAGCAGGATCACCTACACCAGATCACACTGGAACGCATCCAGGCGGGTTTTGAATATCTCCAGAGATGTAAATATGTTCTTTGACACATGGAGATAAAGCTGCTCACCTGAAGAAAAGTGACTCAGGGAAGAGTTCAAGAGAGACAGAACTACAAAAGGCAGTTCTCCCGCCCATATACTCTCCCCTAATGAGGCCACAGATGGGGTCTGGGTTCAGTTCTGGGCTTCCCAGTCCAAGAGGGATGGGGAACTACTGGAGAGAGTCCAGGGGAGGTTACCAAGATGCTGAGTGGCCTGAAGCATCTCTGTGAGAAGGAAGGCCTGGAGGCCTGGGACTGATGAGCTTGTAGAAGAGCTGTGGTGTTCTGTTCTAATTTCAAGAATTCCTTTGCTTTTAGAGAAAAGGAATGAATTTCAGCACCCCTCTACACTCAGGGAACTCATGTTGTTGTTGTTGTGATGCAAATACAGCCCCTGGCACTTGGCCTTGTTGAACCTCCTACAATTGTTCTTGGTCCATCAATCCAGCCTGGCCAGATCCCTTTGCAGGTCCTTCTGACCCTCCAGAAGATCAACACTTCCACCCAGTTTAGTGTCATCTGCAAACTTAATGATGGTGTACTCAATCTGTCATCCAGATAAAGATATTAAACATAAAAGAACCCAGCACTGAGCCCTTGGGAACACCACTGCTGATCATCCACAAACTGGAGTTAACTCCACTCCCCACCACTTTTTTGGGCCCAGCCATCAGCCAGCTCTTAACCCATCAAAGCATCCACTAATCCAAGCCATGACCAGTTTCTCCAGGAGGATGTCCAGGAAACAGTGTCCAAGGATTTACTAAAGTCCAGATAAACAACACCCACAGCCTTTCTCTCATCCAGTAAGCAGGATGAAGCACAACAGTGCTCTGGAGAGACCTCACCAGCAGTACTGTGTGCAGGTCTGGAGCCCTTAACATAGAACAGGAGGGCCATGAAAATGATCAGGGGGTTGGAGCACCTCTGCTATGAAGACAGGCTGAGGGAGCTGGGGTTGTTCAGCCTGGAGAAGAGGAGGCTCTGGGGAGACCTAACAGCAGACTTCCAGTCCCTGAGGCAGCTTACAGGAAGGATGGAGAGAGACTGTTTACAAAGGCCTGCAGTGACAGGACAAGGGGCAGTGGCTTCAAACTAGAGAAGGGCAGATTTAGATTGGGTGTCAGGAAGAAGTTCTTCACTATGAGGGTGTTGGAACACTGGAACAGGTTGCCCAGGGAGGTGGTTGAGGCCCCTTCCCTGGAGAGATTCAAGGTGAGGCTGGATGAGGCCCTGGGCAGCCTGATCTAGTTGGGGATGTCCCTGCTGACTGTGGGGAGGTCAGATGACGTTTGGAGGCCCCTTCTGGCCTGGACCATTCTATGATTCTATGTCTTTGGCAACTCATCAGCTGAAGCAGGTGTGCAGCACGCTCAGCCCATCAGCTCGGTGCAGTGCTCTCCCCCCACACCTACCTGTGACGAGGAAGCTGCAGCGTCCAGCGCCTGCCTCGTTGATGATGTTGCAGTTGTAGATGCCGTAGCTGTCCCTGGAGAGGCTGCTGATGGTGTACTCAGTGGAGTCCTGCATGTCAAACTGGCCAGTGCGCAGCAGCTTGGTGCCCAAGCGCCACTCGTAGGTGAGGACTCTGGTGGGATACGCCCTCAGGACCCGGCAGCTCATGGTGATGCTCCGCCCTTGGCCTTGGCGAATCTCCAGGAAGGTGGGTTCCACGGCTGGGGGGTCTGCAGGAGACAGGAGAGAAGAGGAGGAGATTCATAAGCAAATTAGTGTGACAGACAGAGCTAATCACGAACTGCTGAAAGGCTGGAGAAGTGCAGCGTGACCCAGCATCCGTGAGAGGACATCTCAATAACTGTGAGTATACAACCTTGATAGATACCCATCAGCCTGTAACAGAAAGCTACTCAGCCAAAGCAGTGTCTTCTGCTTATTGATGTGTTCTGCTGAGTACTTAAAGACTGTGCTGCTTCACTGACCTTATCACTTCAGATTGTCAAGGGTGAGGGATGGGTCAGCCACCAGAGGAGTGTCAGAGGCTCTTTGTGAAGTCCTCTGTATTCCCAAAGAGAAGAGAGAGGGAAGAAGGGAGAGAAACTGATAGGGTGGGAAAGAACCTCAACCAGCTGGGATGGAGAGAAGAACAATCCCATGGAATGGAGACACAGAGACACAAACCAAGAGCCAACCCAAGCCCCCATGGCAATGACAGCACCACTGTCACTGGGGGAAGGCACTGGACAAGTCCCAGACTGGGCTCAGCAGCAGATGGGAACCAGATTCAGAAGCTGGATTCTAGAACTGGATTCTGGAACTGGATTCAGGAACACCCAGATGAAAGGCAGAAGGGACAGAGTCCAGGGAAGAAGAGGCTTGGCCCTGGGCATCCCTCAGTTTTGCTCCTGAAGATGCCACCCATGGGATGAAATCCCTTGTTGGGCATCTGAGGGTCACCTGTCCTGGCTTCTTCTCCCTGCAGATGCCACCTCTGCCTTCCTGCCCCCCAAGGTGGGGCCCAAGCTCTGCCCTTGGTGTGCAGAGGAGCAAAAGTCAGACAGAGACTTTCTGCAGCCCAGCCCCCAGTCCTTGGCAGGAACTCTCCCCATTAGTATTTTCCCTGGTATAAGCAGTCCTGGCTGTGCAAACCTGCCCTGACCATCAGAAAGTGCCTCCCTGAGCAGAGACTGAGCTGGAAACTCATAGCACTGACCAGGACCAACTCTGAGCTAGCCCAAACCAGGCCAGAGATGCAATCAGAGGTCCCATGCCCACGTAGGGTGGCTCAACCCTCCCAAGCCTCGCAGAGGAACACAGATTCAAACATACAGGACTTTCTGGAAGGGGAAGGCAATAAAAAAGACACAAAAGCCTTGACTGGGTTTAGATGCAGTGCACAGTGTTCAGGGCACAGAAGTGACACAGCAATTCTGTGTTCAGCTGGGACCTAACTTTGCAGTGGCAGGAGATGGATTGATGAAACAGCACAGACACCTCTCCACGAACCACCCCAACAGCTGCCTTGAGGCTTCAACAAATATATAATCCCATGTTCATCTTTTCTGCTCACTCAGGTGGTGGATTTGATATTCCAGTAGGCACAAAAAGGGCCATTTCCCCATAGCTTGAATTAAATTGCATGTTAAATAATTTAGATTTGCAGATACAGACACTGACAG
Organism: Colaptes auratus; assembly: GCA_015227895.2. Classification (NCBI taxonomy): domain Eukaryota; kingdom Metazoa; phylum Chordata; class Aves; order Piciformes; family Picidae; genus Colaptes; species Colaptes auratus. The sequence continues at coordinate 14,990,000 of CM037646.1, forward strand.
ACTGGATTCCAACAAAATTTCAAATAAATAAAATATAGCCAACATATTCTACATGTAAAAACCTAATGAATCCTTGATAACTTCAGCTGTAACTTCCTGGGTTGCAGTTTCTGCCCAGTGCCCCTTGTCCTGTCACTAGGAACCCCTAAGAAGTGTGTGGCCCCTTTCCTATTGCCCCTCCACCCTTTAGCTCTTGCTGAGCATTGAGAAGATCCCCCTCAGGCTGCTCTTCTCTGGAAACAACAGCCCCACATCTCTCAGCCTTTCCTCCTCACAGATATGCTCCAGGCCCTTCAGCGCCTTTAGAGCCTCCACTCTCCAGCAGTTCCCTGTCTCTCTTAGAATAGAATAGAATAGAATAGAATAGAATAGAATAGAATAGAATAGAATAGAATAGAATAGAATAGAATAGAATAGAATAGAATAGAATAGAATAGACCAGGTTGGAAGAGACCTTCAATATCATTGTGTCCAACCTATCAACCAATCCAACCCACCTAAACAACTAAACCATGGCACCAAGCACCCCATCAAGTCTCCTCCTGAACACCTCCAGTGATGGTGACTCCACCACCTCCCTGGGCAATCACTCTCTCTGTATAGAACTTCTTCCTAACATCCAGCCTAAATCTCCCCTGGTGCAGCCTGAGACTGTGTCCTCTTGTTCTGGTGCTGGCTGCCTGGGAGAAGAGACCAACCTCTGCCTGTCTACAACCTCTCTTCAGGTAGTTGTAGAGAGCAATAAGGTCTCCCCTGAGCCTCCTCTTCTCCAGGCTAAGCAACCCCAGCTCCCTCAGCCTCTCTTGAACTAGGGAGCCCAGAACTGGACCCAGCACTCCAGGGGTGGCCTCACTGGGGCAGAGTAGAGGGGCAGAAGAACCTCCTTCAACCTGCTAGCCACACTCTTTTTAATGCGCCCCAGGAGACCATTGGCCTTCACAGCCACAAGGGGACATAGCTGGCTCATGGTGAATTTGCTGTCCACCAGCACTCCCAGGTCCTTCTCCACAGAGCTGCTTTCCAACATTCAATCCTTCAGTAGTACTGGTGCAGGGCATTATTCCTCTCCAGGTGCAGGATTGCACACTTCTACTTATGACTCCTAGAATGGTAGCCATTGGAAGGGACCTCTGGACTCCAACCGTGAAACTGAACTCTATGAGGTTGCCCTCCATCCATCTCTCCAACTTGTCCAGGTCTCCCTGAATGACAGCTGAGCCATTTGATGATCCAGTGAACAATAATTCTCTTGTCTCCTCTCCGTGCTGTCTGTGCTTTAATGACTTTAAGCATATATTGGTATTCAGCCCCTTCTTCCTTATTCCCCTCTTTTATTTACTTGTGAGATGCTTGAGACTTATAGATAGCTTTTAAATGAAAGCTTCTCCTGTCTTTGAGGTCAAAGCAGTCTTTAAAATCCAAAGTTTCCATCTATCCAGGTCTGGATGATACCCAGTGACAAAAAAACAAAATTAACTTGGGTTGCTCATTTCCAAGTTACACTTCCAGAGGTAATAACCTTAATGGAAAAGGAAAGGGATGATAAAACCCAACAATATATGAGAGTAGCCAAAGCTAACTACTTCTTTTTGTTTGGGTTTTTCTGGTGGTTTTTTTTTTTTTTTTTTTTTTTTACTTTTAAAAGATTAGTGACTTCAAAGTTATTGAAGGTGTCTTGGCTTTCTTCTGGGAGTAGCTCAGGGGAGACCTTATTGCTCTCTACAACTACCTGAAGGGAGGTTGTAGCCAGGTGGGGGTTGGTCTCTTCTCCCAGGCAACCAGCACCAGAACAAGAGGACACAGTCTCAAGCTGCACCAGGGGAAGTTTAGGCTGGATGTTAGGAAGAAGTTCTTCACAGAAGGAAAGATTGGCCATTGGAATGTGCTGCCCAGGGAGGTGGTGGAGTCACCATCACTGGAGGTGTTTAGGAAGAGGCTGGATGGGGTGCTTGGTGCCATGGTTTAGTTGATTAGAGTGTTGGATGATAGGTTGGACTTGATGATCTAGGTGGATTCTATTCTATTCTATTCTATTCTATTCTCTATTCTATTCTATTCTATTCTATTTCTCCATTTCCATTCCATTCCATTTCCATTCCATTCCATTCCATTTCATTCTATTCTATTCTATTCATTCATTCCATTCCATTCCATTCCATTCCATTCCATTCCATTCCATTCCATTCTACTTGAAGGTGGCTTACAGGAAAGCTGGGGAGGGATTTTTCACAAGGGCTTGTAGTGGTGCAGTGGAATTGAAGGGAAGGAGGGAATGGACTGAAGCCTGTAAAGGGGAGATTTAGACAGGATATTAGGAAGAAATTCTTTACAGTGAGGGTGATGAGGTTGCCCAGGGAGGTCATGTAGAAAGTGTCCCCTGCCCATGGTGGGGGGTTTGGAACTAGATAATGTTTAAGACCCCTTTCAACCCCAACCATTCTATGAATCTAAGATGGACATTTCCTCAGAAGGAGACTCACTATGTAGCTGATTGGAACTTAAATGTTTGGTGGGGGATTTAATATTGTATTTATTTTAACAGTTCTTTTAAATTTAAACAAACAAAACCCAAACCAAACCAAAAACCCCAGAGCACCCAAAAAACACCAAGCCCACAACATTTCTAAATGTTTTACAAAAAAATGATTATGTGCACGAGCTCCTCATTGAATCACAAGATGACAGAATGGTAGGGGTTGGAAGAGACCTCTAGAAATCACCAAGTCTAAGCCCCCTGCTTAGGTAGCATCACCCAGAGAAGGTCACACAGGAACATGTCCAGGTTTGGAATCTCTCCAGAGATGTAGACTCCACCTCTGTGGGCAGCCTGCTCCAGTACTCCATCACCCTTAAATTAAAGAAGTTTCTCCTCATGTTTAGATAGAACTTCTTATGTTCAAGTTTGTGCCTATTGTGCCTTGTCCTGTCACTGAAAAAAGACTGGTCCCATCCTCCTGACGCCCACCCTTGAAGTATTGATCAGCACTGATGAGACTCCCCCTTGGTCTGCTCTTTTCCAGACTGAAAAGTCCCAATTCTCTCAGTCTTTCCTCATCAGAGCAATGTTCCAGTCCCCTCAGCATCTTTGTAGCCCTTTGCTGTACCCTCTCCAGCAAGTCCCTGTCCTTCTTGAACCAGAGAGCCCAGAACTGGACACAACACTCCAGATGTGGCCTCAATAGGGAGAGTAGACAGGAAGGAGATTCTATGATTGGACCAAGTGATGCAGGAGGTGGGACTCAGATAATCTCAGCCACAGGATGATGCTAAACCAGGGCATTGCTAAATTGCCAGCCAAGCTGAGACAATTTAAGCAAGCCCTGCTTCCAATATCTGATTGAAACATTCTGTAAATTATTTTATTGCCTGAGGGAAGCAACAGTGGAGAGGCAAAGTCATTCTAGCTTAAAAAAGGCAGCTTTGCTTCTTTCCTTCTCGTTTTTGTTTGTGTTTTTGAGGGCAGGTTTGCCTATGAGAGAAGTTCCTTGCTAGGATTTGTATCTTCCCTGGTAATGAAGGCTTGAGCTAGGCACTCAGTTTTATTTTCTGTAGTTGGTGTCTGTGCCAGTGCCTCTGATATGTCAAGCCTACAATCTGACAACTACTCCCAGGAATGTGATGGGACATTTCTTCAACTTCAAGCAGAGGCAGCACTTCTTATCCCAGGCCATGTAGAAGCATAGAGTGCATCAAGTTGGAAGGGACCCTCAAAAGTAATTTCATCCAATCCCCTTGCAGTTATCAGGGACATCTCCAACTAGAACAACTTGCTCAGGGTCCCATCAGGACCAGGAATGGGGTCTCCATCATATCTCTGGGCAACTTGTTCCAGTATTTCACTACCCTCATTCTGAAGAACTTCTTCCTAATGTCCAATCTAAATCTACCCTTCTCCGGTTTAAAACCATTGCCCCTTGTTCTGTTACTACAAGCCCTTCTACAAAGTCCCTCCCCAGCCTTCTTGTAGGTCCCTCTGAGCTCTCACCAGACTGAGCAGAGAGTCAGAATTACATCTCTCAATCTGCTGGCCACATCAGCAAGTATTTAATGTAGCCTGACCAGGCTGCCCTGAGAGGCTGTGGACTCTTGTTCTCTGGAAACTTTCAAAACCCACCTGGCCATTGTGATCCTGGGCTACCTGACATAATCAAACCTGTTTAGCAGTGTGGTTAGACAAGATGATCTCCAGAGGTCCCTTCCAACCCTTCCATTCTGTGATTCTGTGATTACAGAGTAAATATCAGATACTACATTGCTGGAAATGATGGGGTTTTGTGTGCTTTAAACAAAGTTACTCTTTCCAACAGGTGTAAATACAGCAGAATTAAATGCTTGGACATCTATGTGCTTGTATAGATCAATAGAGTCAATGTAACACATGTCACTTCAGGATATGGTTTAGTGGGCACGATAGTGTTGGGCTGATCATATGACCTGTGTTCATGAGCTCAGTGTTCAGCAGTGGAGCAAAAAAACCTGTGATGGCTGAAGCTAAATAAAAGGAATCATAGAATCAAAGAATGGTGGGGGCTGGAAGGGACCTCCAGCAACCAGGTGGGTTCTGAGTAACTCCAGAGAAGGAGAGCCCCACCACCTTTCTAGGCAGCCCATTCCAGTGCTATGTCACCCTTAAATTAAAGAAGTTTCTCCTCATTTTTAGATGGAACTTCTTATGTTCAAATTTGTGCCCATTACCCCTTGTGCTATCACTGGGCACTACTGAAAAAAGACAATACACTACACTAGAATACAATACACTAGAATACAATACAATAGAATACAATAGAATAAACCAGGTTGGAAGAGACCTTCAAGATCACCGTGTCCAACCCATCAACCAATCCAACCCACCTAAACAACTAAACCATGGCACCAAGCACCCCATCAAGTCTCCTCCTGAACACCTCCAATGAAGGTGACTCCAACACCTCCACGGGCAGCCCATTCCAATGGGCAATCACTCTCTCTGTGTAGAACTTCTTCCTAACATCCAGCCTAAACCTGCCCTGGCACAGCCTGAGACTGTGTCCTCTTGTTCTGGTACTGGCAGCCTGGGACTAGCTTCATCCCTCTGACATCCACCCTTTTAACTATTCATCAGCATTGGGAAGAGCCCCTTTCAGTTTTCTCTTCTCCAGGATAAAAGGCCCCAAGTCCCTCTGTCTTTCTTCATAAGAGAGATGTTCTATTCCACTCATCATGATTAGGGGACTGAAGGAAGAGATGTTCTAGTCATCTCTGTAGCCTTGAAGGAGATGCTTGGGGTACTGAAGGAAGAGACCCAGCAAAGCCATTGGGCAAAACCAGGAAGGTATGCTCTAGTCCTCTCATTATCTTCACAGCCCTGAAGAAGATGATTAGAAGACCAAAGGAAGAGTTTCAGCAAAGCCATCTTGCAAAAGCCAGCAATGATTCCCTTAGATAAAGTTCTGCAGTCTTTTGGCAACTCCTTGCCGTTGTTTGTTGTTCTAGAGGTTAAAATCAGGATAGAGTCAGTCAGTGCCAGACCCGGTCAGGCACAATCCACCTATGAGTGGTTGTTAAAGCTGGTGGTGGGAATGGAGCCTCCAGCAGATCGCTGGATGCTGAAACCTGCTGGGGAAAGATCACTCTTATTCATCTGCACTGCAGGACTCATTACCATGCTGGCAAAGCCTTACATGATTTCCACCCCTCCGCAGTCATTATTCCCGTGTTTCTCCATTCTCCAGCTGTTCTCTTTGGGAGCCTCCAGCTAGTCTGAGGATTATTTTCATATGCAGTTGAAAACTGAAACATGAAATGGCATTTAAAGCTTTCCAGGTCCTGACTTGGCTTTATCTAACGTGGTAGAAGACAAAATATCTCACCCCCCCCAAAAAAAAATCAATGTAAATTTGCTTCCTGGTAACCATGAAGGAGCAAGGGCTGGAGAGCTCCAAGAGTGCTCCCTTCCAAGGGTATTGCATAAATACTCAACTGAAAGCATTAAAACACTCTAGATCCAGCTCTGCTAAACCAAATTACCCATCAAAACCTCTCTGGGCAAAAGATGTGCCCAGCAGTGTAGCTGGGAGTTGACGGCCATTCTGCCTGTGGTATCCACCCTGCAGTGCTGATGATTTGATGGATTGATGATGGATTTCATGATGGACTGCGGATTTGGGGGCTTACCTGCTACAAAAGCCTCTGTGGAAAAAGACCTGGGAGTCCTGATGGACAACAGGATGACCACAAGCCAGCAATGTGCCCCTGTGACCAAGAAAGCAAATGGTCTCCTGGGATGCATCAAGAAAAGTATGGCCAGTAGGACAAAAGAGGTTCTTCTGCTCCTCTGCTCTGTCCTAGTGAGGCCACCTCTGGAGACCTGGGTCCAGTCCTGGGCTCCCCAGTTCAAGAAAGACAGGGACTTGCTGGAGTTCTGGGACCTCCAACACAAGAAGGACATTGAACTGTTGGAGTATATCCAGAAGAAGCCACAAGGATGCTCAGAGAGCTGGAGCACCTCCCCTGTGGAAACAGGCTGAGGAAGTTCTCTCCAGAGAAGGAGAATCCACAACCTCTCTGTGTAGCCTGCTCCAAGTCTTCGGCACCCTCACACCAAAGAACTCTCCTCATCTTCAGTAGAACTTCTGGGTTCCAGTTTGTGCCCTTTGCCCCTTGTCCTGTCACTGGGCACTACAGACAAGAGTCTGGCTCTGTCCTCTTGAGCTCCACCCTTTCCCTCATAGGTAAAATGGAGAGGCACTTCTCACAAGAGTATGTAGTGACAGGACAAGGGCTGATGGTTTAAATCAAAAGAGGGAGATTCAGACTGAAGAGAAGGGAGAAATGTTCAACACTGAGGGTGGTGAGACCCTGGACCAGGTTGCCCAGAGAGGTTGTAGATGCTTCTATCGCTGGAACCATTCCAGGTCAGGTTGTTCAGGATTTGAGCAAGCTGTTCTAGTTGCAGGTGTCCCTGCTTACTGCAGGGCAGTTTGACGAGGTGACCTTTAGAGGTCCCTTCCAACCCAATCCATACTTTGATCCTCACATCAGCAAAAGGTCACAGTAGGCACCAACTGCCAGCACGTGCCTTTTGAATTGCTTTCCATACCCTGTTTAAAACACTAAACTTGAACTAACAGCATCCTGGTGGGGAAGCTGCACGGACACCATGATGTCATATGAGATCTGTCTGACACCTGATGAGGTGCAATGAGGTAAAACCAACAAGAAAAAAGTCATCTCTTAAGTCTATTAATCTTATTCTGATTTCTACCCACCATCCAGAAGGAGATATCTTATGAGGGATGTCTGGCATAGCTGAGTTTCAGGTAAAAGTGAGGCCTGCCCACCCCAAAGCACCAGTAGAAAAGCAAGCCAAAACCATGTGCTACAACCCAGAACCACTTAGGGCAGGGAGAAAGTGATGTCTCCTACGATGCAGGCAACACCTGCAATGAAGAAGTGAGAAGAATTGAGACAGTTGGGGGTTTTATTCCTGGTAGACAAAATGTTGTCTTATCTACAGGGCTGAGTGACTTTCACACTTCATCCTGACTGGGGACAGCATGTGTCAGACTGAGCTCCTGATGGAGTCTGAAGTCTTGCAGATGATTGAAATTTCAGACCTAACTAGGTCTGGACATGCTAGTGCATGCTTTCCAGATAGATTTACAATCACAGAAACCTAGTCACCACTCTCCAAAATTTGATAACTTTCACAGAACCATTTTTGTTGGAAGATGCATCTAAGATCATTGAGTCCCACAATCAAACCTGCAATGTCTGGTCACCAGTAAACCATCTTCCCCAGCACCACATCTCCAAGGATTTGAAACCCCTCTAGGGATGGGAACCCAACTGCATTTTGACTCCTTTCAACATGTTGCTTTCATGCCACACTTCAATGACTCAAAGATTAATTGAGATCCTAGAAAAGTTTCCAGAATGGTTTGTCAGGCTGAGCAGAGCCCTACCAATCTCCTCCACAAAAAGCACATTTCAAGGTTAAAAAAGCATCTTGGTAATATCAAAAAAATCATGATGTACTTTTCTTTCTTCTCTTTCTCTCCAACCAAGATGACAGAAACTAAACTTTAAAAAACCCATTTTTTCATCCAAAATGACTGAATTATAGAATCATGCTGCGTGGAAGAGACCTTCAAGATCACCAAGTCCAACCGCTGACCGAGTGCTGCCAGGTCACTGATAAACCATGTCCCTCAGCACCACATTTACATACCTTTGAAACATCTTCAGGAATGGGGACTGAGAAGGGTAACTAAGTTGGTGAGGGGTTTGGAACACAAGCCCTATGAGGAGAGGCTGAGGGAGCTGGGGTTGCTTAGCCTGGAGAAGAGGAGACTCAGGGGTGACCTTATTGCTCTCTACAACTACCTGAAGGGAGGTTGTAGACAGGCGGAGGTTGGTGTCTTGTCCCCGGCAAAGAGCACCAGAACAAGAGGACACAGTCTCAAGCTGTGCCAGGGGAGGTCTAGGCTGGAGGTTAGGAAGAAATTCTACAGAGAGGGAGTGATTGCCCATTGGAATGGGCTGCCCAGGGAGGTGGTAGAGTCACCATCACTGGAGGTGTTCAGGAGGAGACTTGATGGGGTGCTTGGTGCCATGGTTTAGCTGATTAGGTGGTCTATTCTATTCTATTCTATTCTATTCTATTCTATTCTTCTATTCTATTCTATTCTATTCCTCTATTGTTCTGGGCAGCCCCAGCCAGGACTTGAAAACTTCTACGGAAGAAATTGTTCCTCACGTCTAACCTAAACCTCCCCTGGAGCAACTTGAGGGCATTTCCTCTTCTCTTATCGCTTCTTAGTTGGGGAAAAAAGACCAATGCCCACCTGGCTCTAACCCTCTTTCAAGAAATTGCAGAGAGCCAGGTCGTCTCTCCTCAGCCTCCTTTTCTCCAGGCTGAACAACCCCAGTTCCCTTAGCTGCTCCTCACCAGACCTGCTCTCCAGACCCTTCACCAGCAGCTTTGTTGCCCTTTTCTGGGCCTTCTGCAGCTGCTCAATGTCCTGTTTGATTTTGTGATTCGAGCAGCTCCTACTGGCCGCAGAAACCTGCTGGGTTTTTCCTGGCCCATTCCTCTGTCCTGTCTTGACTTCTTGACAGGACAATCAATTCAGTCAACGTAACGAAGAAGCAGCAAGCATAACACAGCAGCTCTGAGGGTGAGGAGATGAAATATTTGTGCTGCCACACATGAAACTTTTGCAAAAGGAAAAATATTCAAATGAGAAAACAAACAAGCAATAACTTGGGAAGTGAAGCTGCTACAGTAATTTCCCCACATATCTGCAGATCATGATTTGCTTTCTTTGAAGGGATGGATCGAGAACGTGGCTGGTGAATAATGATGGAGATCACCCAGTACTACTACCCCTGTACTCTGCACTGGTTAGGCCACACCTTGAGTACTGTGTCCAGTTCTGGGCCCCTCAGTTTAGGAAGGACATTAAGACACTTGAAGGTGTCCAGAGAAGGGCAGCGAGGCTGGGGAGAGGCCTCCAGCACAAGCCCTGTGAGGAGAGGCTGAGGGAGCTGGGATTGTTTAGCCTGGAGAAGAGGAGGCTCAGGGGAGACCTCATTGCTCTCTACAACTACCTGAAGGGAGGTTGTAGCCAGGAGGGAGTTGGTCTCTTCTCTCAAGCAACCAGCACTAGAACAAGAGGACAGAGTCTCAGGCTGTGCCAGGGGAAGTTTAGGCTCGAGGTGAGGAGAAAGTTCTTAACTGAGAGAGTTGTTAGCTATTGGAATGTGCTGCCCAGGGAGGTGGTGGAGTCACCATCCCTGGAGGGGTTCAAGAGGGGATTGGACGTGGCACTTGGTGCCATGGTCTAGTCATGAGGTCTGTGGTGATAGGTTGGACTTGATGATCTTTGAGGTCTCTTCCAACCTTGGTGATACTGAGCTTCTTTAAAAAGCCATGAAACTGGTACAACCCAACCTCTTTCAATGGTGTCTACTCTGCTGACGAGCTTTTCTGGGCCATGTTACTGCTCCTCAGACTTTATGAAATGAAGATTGTCCTTTCTGAAAATATAAATCTTTGACAAAACGTGGCAACATTTTTAAATTTGTCAAGACATCATGTAGGAAGTAGCATCATAACCCTTTACAAATATCCCTCTCTCTGTGGTAGCACCCAAATTTGTGCCTCCTCTCCTGTCCCAGGACTGAGGAACTACTGGAGTTCAATGGAGGCTGCAATGGAGTGCTGAGTGGCCTGGAGCATTTCTGTGAGAAGGAAAGGCTGAGAGACCTGGGGATGTTGAGCCTGGAGAAGCACAGCCCTAGAGGGGAGCCTCTCAATGCTCAGCAAAGCTAAAGGACCTGTGGAAGGCAGGAGGATGGGGCCAGACTCTTGTCAGTGCTGCCCAGTGACGGGATGAGGAACACAAAGTAGAATCCAGGAAGTTCCACTGGAAGATCAAGAGAAATTTGTTTGGTGTGAGGGTGCTGGAGCCCTGGAAAAGGCTGCCCAGAGAGGTTGTGGAGTCTCTCTGGAGAGATTCCAAATCCAGCTGGACATTGTGATCCTGGGCAAGCTGTCATGGGTGTTTCTGCTTTAGCAGGGGGGTTGGACTGGATGATCTCCAGAGGTCCCTTCCAAGCATGCTGGGATTCTAGAATATTTCTGCTTGGCTTCTGGATAAAAGTAAGGATTTGAAAAGCCAAATAGCACCAGTTTGAGATTTGGGTGTCTTCAAACAGAAGTTAACTTCTGATGCCCTTCAAGCACTGGCAGACAAAGGTCAGAATGAAAGCAGCAAATCATTCATAGACTCATGTTATTTATCATGAAATCTTACAGAGTGATTTGCCACTAATTTATGGTATGTAGCAGCCAGAATCAACCACTTATGCTTCATTTTCAGCAAATTAGAATGGTCCAGGGATGGAATTACACCTGCAAAGTTACTCCTTTTCATGCAGAACATGTATGAAGGTTCTAAACATGTGGGCATTGGAATCCTCTTCCCATCAAAACCCCAGAAGCACCGTTTTATTTGTGCTCTGGCTCAAACATATCCTCTTCCTTGAATGAGGATATGCAAATTTCCATCATTGTGAAGATACATGAGGAGAATTACAATGCACTGCCTGCCCCCAAATTAAATAGGGTATAAAAATAGCAGCGACTTCCATGACAGCTGGAGGCATGATTAATGGCGACGCAATAAATGCCTCGACTCAACTTAATCACTAACACATCAGTTAATATTGACAAAGAGGAAATGAATGACATAGAGGTTTTTACACCCCAAATCAGCAGAACAGGGTGCATGTTAACTACTTTGGGTGGCTTAGGTAGAAGCGATACGTCAGTCCTGCATGACTGCAGAATCAGAATGCTGCTGAACTGACATCACCAACCATAGATTTATAGAATCATAGAATGGTTTGGGTTGGAAGGGAAGTTTGAGATGATCTAGTTCCAACCCCCTGTTGTGGGCAGGGACACTTCCACTAGACCAGGTTGCTCAAGGCCCCAGTCACCCTGACCTTGAACATCTCCATGGAGGGGGCATCCACAACCTCCCTGGGGAGTCTGTTACAGTTTATCACCCCCCTCACCATAGAGAATTTCTTCCTAATCTGCCATCTAAATCTCCCCTCCTCAAGCTCCAATCCATTTCCCCTCACCCTATCACTACAAGCCATTGTATATAAAGTTCCTTTCTGGCTTTCTTGTACTGGAAGGCTATGGTTTTGGTGATTTCAGAGTCATCTGATGGCTAATAAGTCCTCCAGGAATCAACCTTTCATTTTGGGGGGTTGTATATAGATGAAACATTTAGATGCCTGATACATTCTGGAACTTTCAAGGTAACAAGTAATCTGGCCACGAGGAAAAATATCTTTCCTGAAACAGGAGTCAGGCTGCCCAGGTAGGTGGTGGAATCACCATCAAAGAATCATAGAATGTTAGGGGTTGGAAGGAACCTCTACAGATCATCAGGTCCACCCCACCCTGTCAGACTAGGAGGTGTTCAAGAATTGTGTGGACGTGGCACTCTGGAGCATGGTTTAATGGCCATGGTGTTCTTAGGCTGAAGGTTGAAGCCATGTGAACATCACCATGCACAAACAGTTCACCATAAGGTCCTGGCACAGCAATGAGCAGCTGGGGAAGCTGATAGAGGCAGGAAGGATAGGAGCAGATCTCTGTGGGCAGCACCAGCACCACCAGCTTGCAAACACTCCCACAGTCTACATGTTAAAAAAGGTTCTTAGAAGGGAGTCTATGAAAAAGCCAGGAAACTGATCCAATGGAGACAAAATGGTTCATCAGAAGCAGAAAAACAAAGAGTTTGATCTGTTTGGCTTCACAAAAGGAAGCGATGGATTCGCTGTTCCTTGTTCTCCTCTGGCTGAGCTATTGACACAAGGCATTGACACAAACAAGTCGGTGCCAGCTGGGTCAGCACCAGACAGGAACCCTGACAAAAGGATTTAACGGAACATTTCAAATGCTCTGACTCACTTCTGCAACTGCTTCAAGAGTTCTTTGCAGTTTTCCAGCAGGAAGAAAGGGAGCTGAAGCCCAGAGGAGCAGCCAGCAGCAGCCTCTGCTATCCCCTAACTACACACATGCAATGGCCAGGTGGGTTTGCAATCTCTCCAGAGTAGGAGAGTCCACAGCCCTTCTGGGCAGCCTGTTGCAGGGCTCCAGCACCCTCACACCAAACGAGTTTCTCCTCCGGTTCAGATGGAACCTCCTGGGTTCCAGTTTGGGCACTGCTAAGAAGTGTCTGGCCCCATCCTCTTTCCTCCCACTCTTTAGATCTAGATAAGATCTTCAGAGAAGGAGGCTTCACGGCTTCTCTGGGCAGCCTGCTCCAGCTCCAGCCTCACAACAAAGAAGTTTCTCCTCATCTTCAGATGGAACCCCCTGGTTTCCAGTTCATGTCTGTTGCCCCTTGTCCTGTCACTGGGTACCACCAAGAAGAGTCTGGCCCCATTCTGTTTTCTTTTAAACTTGACACACATTGTCTTTACAACCTTCCAGACAACTTGTCCTCCAGGTTGGACCCCCTTCCCTTTCATTTTTCATGGCTGGAACAGAGTCCCGGGCTGAGCTGTCCCCAAGATTTAAATCCCTGACCCCTGCATTCACAAGCATTGACCCTGGCTACTTGAAAATAAGATCAGTTCAGCCATCTACAGTGTGGCTGCACCTTCTGATCTTTGTTGTGTGTCCCAGCATCTAAAAGAGATGAAAGCCCAAAGGTACCACCATACTGCAGCTTAATGTACAATAAAGAATTCCAAATCTCTCAGGAGTGGAGTCAGCCCAGATTAAAAAGAGAAATACATTTGGTTTCTTGGGGTCAGATCAACAAAAGAAACCCCCATTTGGTTAGAAAAAGACCTTGTCCACCAAAGAAATAAAGTGTGTTGGTAAAGAAGTTGATATCTCCTTCAAGCCAAACAAAGGCTTCTCCCAACACCATCCAGAGCAGCAGTAAAAATATTTTTTTCTGGGTTGTTTTAAGTCCATACACTTGTTTTATGTTCACATTTCCTCTCTCTTTTTTGCTCTCCTCAGAGCATTTATTTGCCTCCCCTTGTCCAGGTGAAAAAATGTTTCTTTATTGCAAAACATTGAAGAGAAATCTCCCCCGGGTGTTTGCAGATGTACTCTGTTCCTCACCCAGCATGTCTCCACTCTGTCTCCTCCCTTTCCCTGCTCTGGCAGATTTATCTCTCTTCCATTTCTACCTAAGGCTTTAATATCCTTCTGCAGGAGGTTGTGGAAGACTATATGAAAAGAGGCTAGATTTAGGTTAGACACTAGGAGGAAGTTCTTCACTGTGAGGGTGGTGAGACACTGGAGCAGGTTGCCAAGGGAAGTTGTGGATGCCCCCTCCCTGGAGGTGTTCAAGGCCGGGTTGATTGAGGCCTTGATCAACCTGGTCCAGTGGAAGGTGTTCTTGAAAATAGCAGGGGGGTGGAACTGGGGAAAGAGTGATTGCCCATTGGAATGTGCTGCCTGGGGAGGTGGTGGAGTCACCATCACTGGAGGTGTTCAGGAGGAGACTTGATAGGGTGCTTGGTTACATGGTTTAGTTGATTAGGTGGTGTTGGATGATGGGTTGGACGTGATGATCTTGAAGGTCTCTTCCAACCTGGTCTGGTCTATCCTATCCTATCCTATCCTATCCTATCCTATCCTATCCTATCCTATCCTATCCTATCCTATCCTAAAGGTCCCTTCCAACCCAAACTACACAGTCCAGGCAATGCTTGATCATGGCTGCAATGAGGTGACTCCAGGAAGCCCAAGCTCACAATTACTCTGAGGGATGTTGGAATGGGGCCAACCTTTCACCCAGCACTGCCAGGTCACTACTAAACCATGTCCCTTAGCACCACATCTCCACAGTTTTGAAGCCCCTCCAGGGATGGGGACTCTACCACTGCCCTGGGCAGCCTGAACCAGGCCTTGAAAACCCTTTGGGGGGAAGAAATTGTTTCTCATGCCCAACCTAAACTTCCTCTAGTGCAGCTGCAGGCCACTTCCTCTTGTCCTGTCACTTTTTGCTCAGGAGAAGAGCCTGACCCTGACCTGGCACCAACCTCCTTTCAGGGAGTTCACAGATCCACAGATTGCATTAGATTGGAAGAAACCCTCAAAGGTCATCTTGTCCAACCCCCCTGTATTGTGCAGGGACACCTTCCACTAGACCAGGCTGCCCAGGGCCATACAAAGTCTGACCTTGAATTTCTCCAGAATTGTAGAGAACCAGAAAGTCTTTCCTCAGCCTCCTTTTCTCCAGGCTGAACAACGCCAGGTCCCCCAGTTGCTCCTCAGCAGAGCCGTTCTCCAGACCCTTCATCAGCTTTGTTGCCTGTCTCTGGACATGCGCCATTACCCTCAGTCCTTCTTGGACTGAGTGCCACAAAAGTGAACCCAGTCTCCAAATTTCCTAACCATTACCTTGCGATGCAGTGTGAATCTTTCTGGAACAACCCTGAGAAAAAAAACCAACACAACACCACAACAAAGCAAAGCCAACCCAGAAATCAGTTTCTAAAGCTTCTGTGACACTTTAATCCACCTCCAGTCCTTGCTTTGACAAGACATCTCGCTGAAAACATCCTACTAGATCATCTCAGGAGCTGGGGGCTATGACAGTTCCTCTTGTGATTTGGAACATGCCATAATTCAACTGAAGAACAAAACAAAGCACACGCTGCAGAAAAATGTATCTGCTGCCCTCTCTGATGAAATGTGAGGCTCCCTAAAAATAAACCAGAGCAAAGCAGCCACAACAGTGGCAACTACACAGTCCTAAGAACATCAGAAGCTATTAATGGTCATTACTATTAAGAGGAAAATAGCTCTGTTCTGAGTTTTGCCCAACAAACAACCACTTGCTGGACTTTGGGTCATTTTTTTATTGACCTGAATAAATGGCTTGGAAAAGAACTGGTGCCAGAGAAAGCAGGAACACAACAGAAGCTCCTAAAAGCTTTTCAGTGGTATCCCCTGACAGGACAAGGGGAAAGAGGTGCGAACTTGAATATAGTGAGTTCCACTGAAACATGAGAAGGACCTTCTTTGTAATGAGGGTGGTGGAGCACTGGAGCAGGCTGCCCAGATTGGTGCTGGAGTTTCCATCTCTGGAGTAATTCCAAACTCACCTGGAAGCTATCCTCTGCAGCTTGCTCTAGGTGAACCTAATCTGACAGGAGTGTTGGACTTGATCTCTAGAGGTCACTTCAAACCCCCTTCATTCTGTGATTCTGTGATCCTGTAGTCACCCTCAGATCATATTCATGGCCTCCTCTAGACCCATTCCAACAGTTCCATGTCCTTCTTGTTGGAGGTCCCAGAGCTGGACCAGAGCTGGACTCCAGGTGAGGTCTCAACAGAGCAAAGCAGAGGGTAGAATCACCTCTCTTAACCTGCTGGCCACACTTCTTATTGATGTAGCTATTCGCCTTCTCGGCTGCAAGTGCACATTGCCAGCTCATGTCCAGCTTCTCATTCACCAACACCTCAAAGTCCTTTCCTTCAGGGCTGCTCTCAATCTCATCATCCCTCAGCCTGCATTGATATCAAGGATTGCCCTGACCTAGGTGCAGGACCTTGTACTTTGCCTTATTAAACCTGATGAGATTCTACTCATCTCACCTCCCCAGCCTATCCAGGTCCCACTGGAGGTCACCCATCCCATCCTTCAGTCTTACCAACCACACCACTTAGCTTGGTATCATCTGCAAATTTCCCAAGGGTGCACTCAATGCTGCTGTCCATGTCATTGATGAGGATATTGAACAGCACCACTCCCAGTACAGACCCTCGAGAGACACCTCTTATCACCCATCTCCATCATTGTCCGCTACCCTTTGGATTCCATCATCCAACCAATTCCTTAAAACAAATAGATGCAGAATTTGCTTAAAAGAAATAAAGGGCAGAAATAAAGAAGACAGTTTCTGGGGTTGTTTTGGGAGGAGCATCCAGACTTGTGTTCCACATCCAACAATTTTCAGGCAGCAGGGAATCAAGTTCAACATTTAATTGTTTTCCTCCTCCTGCAGGATTCCATAAAGTGTTATCTAATTTTCTTTTAAGTCTGGGTTTGTTGCTGGGTTGTTGTTATTTTTTCCCCCCAATGTTTTACACATAATTGCCTTTTTGTTTTTCAGTAAATTCATATATTGCTATTCACTTTCTTCCAGCTGTTTCCTCTACTGTTCTACTTCATCTACCCTCTCAACCAATTTTATCAAGCTCTGTTTTATCTTCAAAATTGAATTTTCAAGGTTATTGAAGAACTATGTTGTGGTTTCTCTTATTTATTTATTTATTTATTTGTTTGTTTATTATTCTGCATTTTCATTTCCTCAGTGAACTCTGCCAGGGCTTGTGTTAGATCTATTTTGGAGCTCTGCATAGTTAGTGGTATTCCAGGGTTTATTTTGCCTCCTTGTTACCAAAATTAAATGGGAACATCCTTCCTGAGAGCCCAGTCTTTACTTTCCCTACCATTCTATTCCACATATATCAGATTTGCACAGGCTCACAGGATGGTAGAGGTTGGAAGGGGCCTCTGAAGATCATTGAGACCAGCCCTCCTGCCAAGGGAAGGTCACCCAGAGAAGGTCACAGAGCAACACATCCAGGCAGGTTTTGAATCTCTTCAGAGAAGGAGGCTTCACGACTTCTCTGCGCAGCCTGATCCAGGGCTCCAGCACCCTCACAACAAAGAAGTTTCTCCTCATCTTCAGCTGGAACCTCCTGGGTTCTGGTGTGTGCCCATTTCCCCTTGTCCTGGGCACCACTGGCAAGAGTTTGGCCCCATTGTCTTGCCCCCCATAGGTTCTTTAGCTCTTGCTGAGCACTGAGAAGAACCCCCCTGCTCCCCTGCTCTTCTCCAGGTTCCACAGCCTCAGCCTTTCCTCTTAATGGAGATGTTCCAGGCCTCTCAGCATCTTTGGAGCCTCTGCTAGACTCTCTCCAGTAGTTTCCTGTCTCTCTTGAACTGGGGAGTCCAGAACTGGACCCAGTAATACACGTGTCCCCACTGGGGCAGAGGAGAGGGTGAGGAGAACCTCCCTTGACCTGCTGGACATGAGTATTGCTCATGCCTTGCTCCTCTGTGTCCAAGCCAATCTGGCCACAGGCAGGACAATGAGGATGGATTCAATCAATTAATAGTTACAAATAGAGTAAAATGAGAAACCACACCAATAATAAATATAAATGATAAAATAAATCTGAGTAAGCTTTTGCACCTGGAGGGAATCTGTTAATTAACAAATGGCTAAAAATTGATTTAATCATTGTAATAATTATTGATGGGCATAACAATTAAAAAGTAGCCTGGAAACAGTGAAAAATATGGATCAGTTATGAATGGTTTCAATAGATTTTTCAAGGGTCTGTACTGCCTAGAAATAACAATTGCTCTAAAAACCTGAAGTAGGATGTGTCAGCCCTTTGCCTGCTCACAACAGGTTTTATTTACTGACCCCAGAAAATGAAGGAAAGTGTGAAATTTCCCTTTGATTAGGTGGAAAGCTTCTGAATTGAGAAAAGGAGAGCATGAGAAATCCTGTTATGAGCAAATTTCTATCATGAACTTTCCTTGGGAAAGCAACTTGTGCAGCCACCAGCCTGCAAAGACCCTCCGTGATGGAGGTCTCCCCCCACAGGAGAAGACTGTGGTCCAACAGCAAGGCATTGAGGTGGGAGGAGTGTGTGGTATTGCTGCTCAACAACAATAAGCGTGATATGAATCTCTTAGAACAAGCAGAACAATTGCACATCGGGACAGTGGTAGAACAGAGAGAGTGATTGCCCATTGGAATGGACTGCCCGGAGGTGGTGGAGTCACCATCACTGGAGGTGTTCAGGAGGAGACTTGATGGGGTGCTTGATGCCATGGGTTAGTTGATTAGGTGGTGTTGGATGATAGGTTGGACTCCATGATCTTGAAGGTCTCTTCCAACCTGGTCTATTCTATTCTATTCTATTCTATTCTATTCTATTCTATTCTATTCTATTCTATTCTATTCTATTCTATTCTACTCCATTCCATTCCATTCCATTCCATTCCATTCCATTCCATTCCATTCCATTCCATTCCATTCCATTCCATTCCATTCCATTCCATTCCATTCTAACATGTCAGCGAGGCAAAGTACAATGTCAAATCCATACCCTGCCAAGCCACTAACACAGAAGATGCACAACCCATGTGTCCAGTTCTCTTTGAAACCATTCATCTCCTGATGGCACTGCTAAGACTCCTTATCATAGAATCAGAATTGGTTTTGTTGGAAGAGGTCTTTAAAATCATCAACTATTAACCTAGTACTGCCAGGTCAACACTAAACCATGTCCCTCAGCACCACATTTCCACAGCTTTTCAGTCCTTCCACTGTCCTGAGCAGCCTGGTCCAGCACTTGAAAACTCTTTGGGGAAGAAATTGTTCCTCACATCCGACCTAAATTTCCCCTGGTACATCTTAAGACCATTTCCTTTGGTTCTGTCATTTGTTACATGGGAGAAGAGACCAATTGCCATTGCACTCCAGCCTCCTTTCAGGGAGTTGTAGTGAGCTGGAAGATCTCCCCTCAACCTCCTTTTCTCCAGGCTAAACAAACCCAGGTCCCTCACTTGCTCCTCACCAGACTTGTTCTCCAGATGCTTCACCAGCTTTATTTGCCTTCTCTGGACATGCTCCAGCACCTCAATGTCCTTCTTGGAGTGAGTGACCCAAAACTGAACTCAGTATTCAAGGTGTGGCCTCACAAGTGCTGAGAGCAGGAGGACAATCCCTTTCCTGGTCCTGCTAACTACTCTTGCTGCTCCCAGGAAGGATACTGTTGTCCTTCTTGGCCATCTGGGTATATTGCTGGCTCATCTTCAGCCAGATGTCAATCAACACCCAGTAATCTTCAGTGAATTAACTCATAGTGTGGTTTATTTGCTGAGAGCAGAAGACTGCAAGATGTCATACAACATGTGTGTGTAGATGTGGCACTTCAGGACATGGTTTAATGGCCATGGTGGGTTTGGTTGAATGTTTAGACTCGAGTAACTTAGAGGCCTTTTCCAGCTGAAACAATTCTATGGTTCTATGGAAAACACAGATTCTTCCAAAGCCTGATTTACACAACCCAGAGAAGAAGAGTCTCAAGCTGTGCCAGGGGAACTGTAGGCTGGAGGTGAGGAGAAAGTTCTTCACAGAGAGAGTTGTTAGCCATTGGAATGTGTTGCCCAGGGAGGTGGTGGAGTCACCATCCCTGGAGGTGTTCAAGAGGGGATTGGAGGTGCCACTGGGTGCCATGGTTTAGTAGTCATGAGGTCTGTGGTGACAGGTTGGACTTGATGATCTTTGAGGTCTTTTCCAAGCTTGTTGATTCCATGATTCTATGATGAGCAGTGGACAAGATGTCACAAAAATTAAAACAAAACTCAGATCTGCCATGAGGGACCTGCACAGGAAGTGGCAACCTTTGAATATGTATCTAGTCTTCAAAAAGTCTATTTGATGAGACTCTTAGAGCTGCAAAGTCAAACATTTGGGAGTTAGATAGGGAGACAGTGATTTATAGAGCCAAATAAATAACCATGGAGCAAATGCATGATATAACCCAGAAGCATTCATGACACAATTATTTATAGACTCATAGAATTGTTTCAGTCAGAAAATCCCTCTAAGATCATCCATTCCAACTGTCAGCCTAAAACCACCACAGCCATTAAACCATGTCCCAGAGTGCCACGTCCACACATTTATTGAACACTTACAGGGATGGTGACTCCACCACCTCCCTGCAGCATAACATCATAAGGGAGGTGACCCTCAACTGCCCAGTGAATAATTGCATCTCACAGACAGCATCATCAGGAGACAGCTGTGGGATTCCCCAGGGTCAAGCCTTTTCTTCCCTGGCCAGTGTCCCAGGAGGACTCTGTCCCTTCTGCCTTTCATCCACCCTGATCCATGTGCTCCTAAATCCAGTTTCAGAATCAAGCTCCTGACTCCAGTTCCCATCTGCTGCTGAGTTCAGTCTGGGACTTGCCCAGTGCCTGCCCCCAGCATCAGTGGTGCCAATGGTGCTGTCATTGCCTCCAGGGTTTGGGTTGGCTCTTGTTTTTTGTCTTGGTGTCTCTATTCAATGGGATTGTTCTTCTTTCCATCCCAGTTGGCTTCCCATTCCAATTTAATTCCCACCCCATCAGTTTTCCTCCCAACTTCCCTTTCTCTTCCCTTTAGGAAGGCAGGGGGCTTCATGGAGAGCCTCTGGCACTCCTCTGGTGGCTGGCCCAGCCCTGGCTCTTGACAAGAGATCAAGTTTACATGAAGAAACCTGGAAAAAAAAACAGATTAAGAGGTGCTGTTCCTCCAAGATTATCACTGTGACTACTCAGACCCTGGATACCATCTCCAGGAGTATCAGAGCCTTCAAAGCCACCCTAAGGTTATTTACAGAGGTGGAGGAGTCACCCCCTGGAGGTGTCTAAGAAGCATATAGACATAGCACTTCAGGACATGGTTTAATGGCCACGGTGGTGTTAAGTCAATGGTTGGACTCAATGATCTTAGAGGTCTTCTCCAACTGAAAAAAAAAATGATTCTCTTTTGACCCTTCATACATTAAATATAGATACATAACATTTACATCTTCCATTCTTCCTCTCGAGGTCTCTTTCAACCTTGGTGATACTGTGATACTGTATGTGTTCAAGAGGGGATTGGATGTGGCACTCGGTGCCACGGTCTAGTCATGAGGTGTTGGGTGACAGGTTGGACTTGATGACCTTTGAGGTCTCTTCCAACCTTGGTGTTACTGTGATACTGATACCTAAATGGGCAAACCCACCTTTAGTCTTTGCTCTTGTCCTGAGACACTGTTGTGAATTTTTCAGTGGTATAAAGCAATCTTCTCCACGATCAAGTGTCACAAAGAACCATCTATGTATAATTCACTTGTTTTCAATAACATCCATGATTACGCTTCAGGCTCTGGATCCTCGCTGCCACACTGTCTTGTAGAAGTTCTAACAAGTAAAAGCTACATCTCTAGCTGATAAAATGTTATTATTAAGTAAGAAACAATTCAGATGACCTCATTCTCATTGTCACTTTTCCATGTTGCCAGCATTTGCATATACATTACATTTCAAGGTCACACAGAATCACCAAGGTTGGAAGAGACCTCAAAGTCCAACCTGTCACCACAGACCACATGACTAAACCATGGCACCAAGTGACATGTCCAGTCCCCTCTTGAACACTGGACATAGGTTGCTTTCAACCTTGCTAAATGCCCAAAACTTCCCAGACTTTTGCTTTGTTGATCAACTCATCCCTTAGGTCCCTGTATTTGGTCCTCCTTTGCTTTCTTCAGCTAAATTACCTATGAAGGAGTTGGGGCCGTTCAGTCTGGAGAAGAGAAGGCTCTGAGGTGACCTCATTGTGGCCTTCCAGGATCTGAAGGGGGCCTAGAAGAAGGCTGGGGAGGGACTTCTCAGGAAATCAGGTAGTGATAGGACTAGGGGGAATGGAATGAAGCTGGAGGTGGGGAGATTCAGGCTGGACATGAGGAAGAAGTTCTTCCCCATGAGAGTGGTGAAGCCCTGGAATGGGTTATCCAGGGAGGTGGTTGAGGCCCCGTCCCTGGAGGTGTTTAAGCCCAGGCTGGATGAGGCTCTGGCCAGCCTGATCTAGTGTGGGGTGTCCCTGCCCTTGGCAGGGGGGTTGGAACTAGATGATCCTTGTGGTCCCTTCCAGCCCTGACTGATAGTATGATACTACTATGATATCCATGATTGCTTATGCTCAGTGCTGAAACCTGCAAGCCAGGGATGTGGAAGTCCTCCACCACCACACACTAGGATGGGAAAAACAACTTCAGAAAGCAAATCAAAATCACACCAGCAAGTAAGTTCAGCATTTATCTCAAAGTGCTGGAGTTGACAAGGCTATTTATTAATTCCCATACTCCATAAATACTTCAAAGTGGCCCAAAAATCATAGAATCAGAGAATCACCATGGTAGGAAAAGACCTTTAAAATCATCAAATCTAAACAAGTACCTGACTCTAGCAAGGTCAATTACAAATATAAAAGTAGCAAGGCCAAGTTAGAATCATAGAACTCTTGAGGTTGGAAGAGACCTTGGGAACATCGAGTCCAACTGCTCACCTAGAGCTCACAATCATAACACTACTCTTAAGCTAAACCTCTTTTGGCCTGTCCTGTGTCCCACCACCAAGAGTCTGAATCAAACACACATCCCATCTATAGAAGAGGAAGTTGTTCAGAAAGTAAACCCCAACATTCTAGCCACAGACCACATGTCCTGAATATTGATGCAGGCTCTTCCACTGATCTTCAATCATAAAATAAGGGGGGGAAAGATTGTAATTGTGATGCAAAACCCACAGCAATCTAAGATGTAAAAGTGACTTCCTTTATCAATTCAACCCACTTAAAAATCCTTTTCAATGAGTCCTGGAAGTGCTGGTGACAAGAAGTTCACCATGAGACAGCAATATCCCTCATGGCCAAATAGGCAAATGATCTGCAGGAGGGCATGAAGAAGAGCATGGCCAGCAGGTCCAGTTCTGGGCTCCCTGGCTGAAGAGAGAGAGGAAACTACTGGAGAGAATCCAGTGGAGGGTCAAAAGATGTTCAGGGTCCTGCAGCATCTCTGTGAGGAGGAAAGTCTGAGAGACCTGGGGCTGTTGAGCTTGGATAAGAGGTTCCATCTGAAAATGAGGAGAAACTTGTTTGGTGTGAGGGTGATGGAGCCCTGGAGAAGGCTGCCCAGAGAGGTTAGGAAGTCTCCTCTGGAGGCATTACAAACCCACCTGGACACTGTGGTCCTGGGCAAACTGCTGTGTGTGATCCTACTTTATCAAGGACGCTTGGACTGGATGATCTGCAGAGGTCCCTTTCAACCCCCAACATGCTGGGATTCTGCAACAACTCTTCTCCACTCCACTTGTTCAAAAGTTTCTCATAATTACTTTCCCAAATATCCACCACTTTTCAGCTCATCAGTTCTACTTTACTTCTGGATGGAGAATCTCTCACTCTTATATTTTGCAAGAGCCTTTTATTTAATTATTCATATTATATATATATATTTACATTTAAATATTTCATCAGGCACATGTTTAGTCAGTTACAGAATAGAGAGGTAATTTTTTCTGAGCCACTAAATTGCCTCTTCAAAGCACAAAAGATAATGTTTTCCCCACTGTTGGCTGTAAATAGCACCCACTCTGAAGGCAAAGGGGAACGAGTTCTGAACTCTTCTGCCATTGCAGCACAGAGACTGATAGAGGATGGCAGGGACCTCTGCAGATGATCCAGCCCAACCTCCCGGCTAAAGCAGGGGTAACCACAATGTCTTGCCCATGATCACAATGCCCTGGTGGTTTTAGAATCTTTCCAGAGGAGACTCCACAACCTCTCTGGGCTCCAGGCAGGGCTCCATCACCCTCACACCAACCAAGTTTCTCCTCATTTTCAGATGGAACTTCCTGGCTTCCACTTTGTGTCCCTCGCCCCTTGTCCTGTCACTGGGCATCACTGACAAGAGTCTGGCCCTATCCTCTTGCACCTGACAGGTTCTTTAGCTGTTGCTGAGCATTGAGAATTTCTCCTCTCAGGCTGCTCTTCTCCAGATTAAACAGCCCCAGGTCTCTCAGTCTTTCCTCCTCATTGAGAAGCCCCTTAGCATCTCTGTAGCCACCATTATAGTTCCTTGCCTCTCTTGAAAAACCTGGACAATTAATTTCTGCCCCACTGATACTCTCCAGCTTTGCAATGATGCGCCCGAGATCATCACTCAGCCTCCTATTTCTCACTAATTAGCTCTGTTCCATGTCAAAGATAATCCCTGAAGAACATTTCCTTTCCAGCATGATTCCATTAGTTCTTTTGGATTTATTACCCAGTTGGGATGACAGATACAGACTCCAACTCAGACTGAAAGAGCAATTCAGAGCATCACAATGTGTGGCCAACTGCTCTGCCAAGCAGGTCACCATGAAATATCTGTGATGCTTTTAAGAGGCTTCACAAGGACTTGGGAGAGAGATGCATTTGGAGAAGAGTTTATATTATCAACAACATTTTATGTGGCACCAAAGTTAAAGTGGGTGCATAAAATGTCAGCCCAACACACGGTGGTGCCCTCTGAGAAATGACTCTGCCCTTCCTGCTACCATCACTGGAGGAGGTACACCATGTAAACATCTGATTATATTGTACCTGGTGGCATTTTTATTTCCCAAGCATTCTCTTCCAGCAGTAAAAATGGTGCATTTAAATGATTCCTGGGTTGCATCCCATCTGCCAGAAGCAGCATTTATTTACTTATTTGACCTTTAATTTATAACAGAATCACTGAATGGTCTCTTTTTCTTTTTTAATCATAGAATCTCTTTTATTATAGAATCATAGAATGGCTTGAGCTGGAAGGGACCTTAAAGATCACCTAGTTCCAACCCCCCTGCCATGGGCAGGGACATCTTCTCCTACTGGACCATGTTGCTCAAAGCCTCATCCAGCCTGGTATTTGACAATTCCAGGGATGAGGCATCCAAACTTGTCTGGGCAACCTGTTCCAGTGTCTCACCACTCTCTCAGTAAAGAACTTCTCCCTAATGACCAATCTAAATGTAACCTGCTCTAGTTTCGAACGGTTGCCCCTTGTCCTGTAATAGCAAGCCCTCGTGAAAACTTCCTCCTCAGCATTCCTGTAGCCCTCTTTAGGCATTGGAAGGCCACTATAAACTCTCCCTGGAACCTTCTCTTCTCCAGGCTGAACACAGAATCATTGAATCACAGAATCAGAAAATTGTTTGGGTTGGAAAACACCTCTAAAGATTGTTGAGTCAAACCATCAACCTAAGACTACCATGGACATTAAACCATGACCCAAAGTGAATTTACCGAACTCCTTCAACCTAAATCTACCCTGCTCGAATTTCAAATCATTAACCCTCATCCTAACACCACAACCAAACACTCCCTCCCAGCCTTCCTGTAGGCCTGCTTCAGACATTGAAAGGCAGCTATAAGATCTCCCTGGAGCCTCCTCTTCCCCAGGCTGAACACCCCCACGTCTCAGCCTCTCCTCATAAGAGAGCTGCTCCAGCCCTCTCATTATCTTTGTGATGAATGGGAATGTACTCAGCTACCAATGTCCTGGGAGATAGCTTCTTACACACCCACGTGGTACACCCAACTTGAAATCAATGTTACTCCAGAAATAAGAGGGTTTCAGCAAATATACAGTTTAGAACTGACAGAAGCATCAAAAATAAATATTAGAACATTACTGAGAAAACCTGGGTTTGATGACAATTGGCTAAACGCTGTGCCAGGCAGGGAAATGATGCTGAAGTCAGCGTGAAGACAGGTCCTCTCCTCCCACATGCAAAAAAATAATCAAAGCATTACATAATCTCTGCCTTGTCCACTCCCTTCCAAATTGTCACTTGCCAGCATCTGAACAACACTGAGTGAAAAATCAAAACAGAAGCAGATGAAAGAAATAACCTCCTGAAAATACCCGTCACACTCCTGCTGATTAGGAACCATTTTCACCTTGTGTCTCTCTTCTCTTTCAGAATGTGAAATGCTGCATCTAATGCATCACTAAAAATACATTTCAGAAGAACTGTGTTTATTTTTTTTTCACCAGAAAAATATTTTACAATAGTAGCAAAAGCAATCAGCCACCAGCAGTTGGAGTCAAAAGGATTCATCCCACCGGGTCCAGAAGGGTCTGGTTTACAGCCTGAGGAACCTGCCCTGGCATAACTTGAAGCCATTTCCTTTTGTCTGTCACTTGTTAGTTCAGAAAAGAGACCAACCACCACCTCACTCCGGCCTCCACTCAAGGAGAGCAAGAAGGTCTCACAGAATCACAGAATCACCAAGGTTGGAAGAGACCTCAAAGATCATCGAGTCTCCTTGCAGTCTACTCTTCTCTGAGCTGAAGAACCCCAGTTCCTTCAGCCACTCCTCACAAGACACATCCTCCAGACCCTTTACCAGCTTCTCTGGAAGTGCCCTTGGAGTGAGGGGCCCAAAACTGAAGGATTCAAGGTGTGACTTCAGAAGTGCTTTATTCAGAAGGTGTTTTAAGTAATTTTCTGCAGTCCCTTGAGATGGAGAAAAAGACACCTCTGAGCCTCATTTACATACAGTGCAATTAGTCCTAATGCATATGCACCCACAACCAGGAGAATCTTAGAATTGTTTCAGTTGGAAAAGACCTCTAAGACCATTGAGTCCAACCATCAAAACCCAACACCACCATGGTCATTAAACCATGTCCCAGCATGCCATGTCCACACATTTCTTGAACACCTCCAGGGATGAGGACCCCATCACCTCCTTGAGCAGCTTGTTCCAATGCCTGACCACTCTTGAAGGAAAGAAATAGTTCCTAATGTCCTACCTAAACCTCCTCTGGCACAATTTCAGGCCACTTCTTCCAGTTCTATAACCTGAAACTACACAGAAGGCACCAACTCCCACCTCATGCCAACCTCCTTTCAGGGAGTTGCAGAGAGCAATGAGGTCTTCACTCAGCCTCCTCTTCCCCAGAATAAACAACCCCAGCTCCTTCAGCCTCTCCTCATAAGAGGAACCCATTTAAGAAGGCTCCAGCTTGTCTGCAGCCTTGACCCTTGGAAGAATCTTGATGTCATCAATCCACATGACTGCTGGCTGGGCCAGAAGGATGCTTTGATAAAACAAATCTCTGCCAGAACATCAACAAATAGCTCTGATAAAATAACTGCAGATACCACAACATGTAATTGAGTGCATCAATAATTTGTTACACAACAGACCTTGGGAAAAACAAATCAGTTGATTATTAGCAATAACTGGAGATATGGCAGCATCTGATCCCTGGAGGCGCCAAATGAAGTCACTTCTGCTGTGCATTGTTAAAAGCAAATCTGCCATAAAATTTGGCAGCTGGAACCAGAAGTGATTACGGTCAGTGCTGTGAGTTCCCAGCTCCATTTCTGCTCACGGAGGCACTTTCTGAAGGTCAGGGCAGGTTTGCACAGCCAGGGGCTGCTGCTGGCAGGGAGAAGCTGATGGGGAGGGCTCCTGCCAAGGGCTGGGTTGCAGAAAGCCTCTGGCTGAGACTTGCTCCTTTGCGCACCAGAAGCACTGCCATAGCTTTTGCCCCAGCTTGGGTGGCAGGAAGGCAGAGGTGGCACCAGCAGGCAGGAGTGGCCAGGACAGGTGACCCTCAGCTGCCGATGGGTGACACATTCAGGAGCAAGCTGAGGGATCTCCAGGGCCAAATCTCTTCTTCCCTGGCTGGTGTCCCAGGAGGAATCCATCCCTTCTGCCTTTCATCCCCATCCCTGTGTTCTTCAATCCAGTTTCACAGCCCAGGATCCAGACCTCTTGGATCATCAAGTCCAACTGTCAACCTAAGACCACCACAGCCATTAAACCATGCCCCAAAATGCCATGTCCACACATTTCTTGAACACCTCCAGGGATGGTGACTCCACCACCCCCTGGGGCAACCTACTGCAATGCCTGACCAAAACAAACAAAACCCCCAAACAAACAAAAAAGACCAAAAAACCCAGCACTGGGAACACAATGATTGCTTCACACTTCTTTTAGAATCCAAATGAGACTCCTATTAATTTACATGAAAATAATGGAACCTCAGAATCAAAGGACATGGCAAGAGATAGACAACATCCACAAGATTCCCTTCAGCATATTTAGGAGAGCATGAAAGACATTTCTTTATGTCAGCAAAACCACAAGGAAAGAAGATCAGGGTCTACTTACACTGTACAATCAGCTGGACCAAAGCTTCTCTGGGTTTCACGTTAAACCCATTGTATTGGCTGGTCTGGCACCTGTAGGTCCCCGTCATCTCCCTGGACACGTTCACTATCCTCAGGATCCCATCATAGCTCTCTGTCTGCATCCCCCCGTCTGGCATCGTCACCTCCTTGTCAGCTCGGGACCACAGAATGATGGGCTTGGGCTTCCCGGTCACCTGGCACTGCAGCTCGATTGTGTCCCCTTCCCGGGTGACCAGGGGTGACTTTTCTTGAGGAACAGTCAAATTGGGTGGGACTTCAAAAGACAAAAAGAGACAGTTCAACAATTAGCATTCTGGAGAGACAGAATCATGGACTCACAGAATCATGGACTCGTGGAATCATGGAATGGTTTGTGCTGGAAGAGACCTTCAACGTCATCAAATCCAGCTGTTAACCCATTAGTGCCAGGTCGCCACTAAACCATGTCCCTCAGCACCACATCTTTGAAACCAATCCAGGGATGGGGACTCCACCACTGCCCTGGGCAGCCTGTTCCAGGGTAAAGAATGCTTTTGGGGAAGAAATCGTTCCTCATGGCCAACGTAAACCTCCCCTGGTGCATTTTGTGGCACTTTCCTCTTGTCCTGTCACTTTTTCCTTGGGAGAAGAGACTTAACCCCACCAAACCCCAGCGTCACTTCAGGGAGATGTAGAGAGCCAGGAGCTTTTTCTCCAGACTAAACAAACCCAGGTTCCTCAGATGCTTCTCACCAGACCTGCTCTCCAGATCCCTCACCAGCTTCATTGCCCTTCTTTGGCCACACTCCAGCCCCTCAATGTCATTGTTGGAGTGAGGGGTTGAAAACTGAACCCAATATTCAAGGTGTGGCCCCACTGGTGCCCAGTACACAGGGCCAATCCCTTCCCTGGTCCTGCTGGCCATGCCATTGCTGATCCAGGACAGGAGGCTTGTGGCCTTCTTGACCATCTGGGCACATGTAGGCCCAAAGGGAGCTGCTGTTGACATCAGGTGGCTTTGTGGCTAGCAATGACAACTCTACATGAAGAATTAGTTTATAAACAGGGAGCAGTGAGTTGATTGTGACAGATTAGGCTGTGCCTTTAAGAAAAGATAGCTGCAAAATATTGAAAGACTGTACTGCTATTGCATTTAGGAGACAAAGTCCTCAGCTGCCTGAAATGGAGAAGAAATGGAGAAGAGCCCCAGCTGTGACACTTATTTGAGTCATAGTGCATCTCTGATGTACCACTGTGGCAAACTGGTGTACACCAGCGTGTGTACACAGGTCACAGCCAAAACTTTGGCACTGCAAGTTATGATTTCCCTTTTTTACAAGTTTTTGTTGCTAAATCCCTCAAATCAGGTCTTTTAGAAGTGTGTGGACATGGCACGTGGGGACATGGTTTAAAGGCCGTGGTGGTGTTGGGTTGATGGTTAGACTCGATGGCCTCAGAGGGACTTTTAAACCAAACCAATTCTATGATTGTATGATTTTAATGATCAGCTCTGTACTCAAGATCTGAAACCAAAGGCTTGTTGGCATATTTCAATCAAACTGGTATTGTTTTTTGTGCTAACAAATCCATAAGGAATATGGGAACAACTGCTTCCAGTAAGAGTTGGCCCCCTGGTACTACAGTAAAGAGAGTTGGTGATGACCAAGAACATACCTTCTTCCTCTCCACAGCCCTCCAAGAGTGAGTCTTTCTAATTGTCTCTCCAATTTATCACAGAATCATAGAATTGCAGAATCACAGAATGGTTTGGGTTGGAAGGGACCTTTAAAGGTCATCTAAGTCCAACCCCCCTGCAGTCAGCAAGGACATCTACAACTACAGCAGGTTGCTCAGAGCCCCAAACAGCCTGACCAGGAATGGTTCCAGGGATGGGGCAACCACCACCCTTCTGGGCACCCTGGCCATGGTCTCACCACACTAAGCATTAAAATTTCTTCTTTAGATTTGGTCTAAGCCTCCTTCCTTTAGTTTAAACCATCAGCACTCGTCCTGTCACAGCAGGTCCTGGTAAGAAGTCCGCCATCATTCTTGCCATCCTCTTTCAGTACTGAAAGGCCTCAAGAAGCTGTCCCCAGAGCCAATGCCAAGAATGACAAAATACACCCTGCACCATAACTCTTTTCTACAAGAAAAAAATAGTCCAAGTAACTATTTTAAGGACCCTGGAGACAGAAACAACAGACTTGTACCAGTGAGGAACCATTCCAGTTTTCCCCTGGGATCTACCCTGTGTCTGCAGACCTGACAAGACTGCCAGGAATCAGACTTTCAATCATGGGCTTTCACAGGTTCCAAAAGGCTGGTTTCAGCTGTTTTGAAAGCTTTAATAGCTCCTTCTGAATCTGGTGGGGCAAGTAAAAGTGGAAATAATGTTTGGGGGTTGGGTTTTTTGTGGGTTTTTGGTTGGTTGGTTGTTTTGTTTTGTTTGTTTGTTTGTTTTTCCCTACAGGAGAGTAAAGGAAAAACTATTTTATACTTTAAGAAGAAAAACACATACCCAGAGAGAGAAAGGGAATGCTTAATAAGACATTCCCAACATTAATAAGTCATTCCTATTTTTCACTTATGTTCATGTGAGCCACAGCACGTCCTAAGCACAAGATCCTTGGATGACTTGGAAGGAGCCTAGAGAACCACACCATGACAATGCCCAAAATACCCCAGTGAGGAAGGGCTGCAGGACATGAGATGGTCCACCTCAGCAAAGGGAGGGAGGTAATGTCCCAGTCAGAGGTAAATCAGCACTAATTCTGGTGAGTTCAGTGCATTCCCAGCTCAGTTGCTGCTCACTGAGGCTCATTTTGAAGGTTTGCAGGTTTGCACAGCCAGGGGCTGCTTCTAGCAGGGAGAAGCTGATGGGGAGAGTTCCTGCCAAGGGCTGGGCTGCTGAAAACCTCCACCTGAGACTTGCTCCTCTGCACACCAGGGGCACTGCTATAGCTTGTGCTCCACCTTGGGGGGCAGGAAGGCAGAGGTGGCACCTGTGGGGAAGAGTAGCTAGGACAGGTGACCCTCAATTGCCCAAGAGGGGATTGCACTCCATGGACGGCATCTTCAGGAGCCAGCTGAGCCATCCCCATAGTCAAGCCTCTTTTTCCCTAGCTGGTGTCCCAGGAGGATTCTGTGCCTTCTGTCTTTCATCCCAATCCCTCTGTTCCTGAACCTTATTCCAGAACCCACCTCCTGACTCCTGCTGCTGAATCCAGTCTGGGACTTAGCCAGTGCTTGTCCCCAGGATCAGTGGTGCCAGGGGTGCTGTCATTGCCATCAGGACAATGGGTTGGCTCTTGGTTTCTGTCTCTGTGTCTATATTCCATGAGATTGTTCTTTCTGTCCCAGCTGGCTGAGTTTCTTTCCCAGCCCATCAGTTTCTCTGCTGTCCTCCCTTTTTCATAGTATCATAGTATCAATAGTATCATAGTATGAATCAGGGTTGGAAGGGACCACAAGGATCATCTAGTTCCAACCCCCCTGCCAAGGGCAGGGACACCCCACACTAGATCAGGCTGGCCAGAGCCTCATCCAGCCTGGGCTTAAACACCTCCAGGGACGGGGCCTCAACCACCTCCCTGGACAACCCATTCCAGGGCTTCATCACTCTCATGGTGAAGAACCTCCTCCTCATGTCCAGCCTGAATCTCCCCATCTCCAGCTTCATTCCATTCCTCCTAGTCCTATCACTGCCTGATATCCTGAGAAGTCCCTCCCCAGCCTTCTTGTAGGCCCCCTTCAGATACTGGAAGGCCACAATGAGGTCACCTCGGAGCCTTCTCTTCTCCAGACTGAACAGCCCCAACTCCTTCAGTCTGTCCTCATAGGAGAGGTGCTCCAGCCCTTCCATTTCTTCCATTTGGAAGGCAGAGAGTTCATGAAGAATCTGTGGCACTTGCAGCCAGCCCTGTCCCTGTCCCTCGATAGACCCAAAGCTCTGAAAGCAGCCTTGTCAGAGCTCTACCAGAGCTCAGAAAGAAAATACAGAGGGAAAAGTGTGCTGAAGATGGACAGGGATGATAAAGAAATGACAGATGAGCTCTGCTCTGGGGTTCTACAAGCTACTCTGCTTACATTTCTCCACCAGCATATGCCCTTATGTACATGGCACTTTGGGACACTGTTAGTGGAAATAGTGGTGTTGGGTAGATGGTTAGACTGGATGATAATACAGGTCTTTTCCAACTAAAAAAATTCCATGATTCTATGATTCCCTCTCCCTCATTCCTATATTCCATGCTTTTGCTGTGCAGTCTATAGCATTCTTGTTGGACTTCTATCTGCCAGGTGCTTTTGGTGGGACTCCTCCACTTTGTCTCCTGAAAGTGAGCACGTCAAATAGCCACTGAACAGCTCCTTCCTAAGGAAATACTCTGTGAAAGCACAGAGTACATTGGGATGAAGATGGTGTTCCAAGGATGACAATAGAGTTTAAAGAGAAGCTTTGGAAGTACATTGTGCCCTGCCTGCAGGAAGGAAGGGGCTTCCTTCTGAAGATGTTTTCCAGCTCACCTGGTTTGTGGCCTCTCAGCTTAGTTGAAATGATACAACAGATCTGCCTGGATCAGTAAAACAACATGTGTATTGTCCCTTCTTCCTCTGGGCAGTAGGTCTGTTCCCTGCTGTGAATGTGCTTTGATCAAACCATGTCCCAGTTGGTAGGGATGCTTTAGGCACTCTGGTAGTGCTCCCCTTGCTCTCTGTCCCTCTGGCACCTCCAGATGCCCTGGAGAAACACAACCTTCTGCTGTCTCACAGATTCATTGACCGTGAGAACTGTGAGGTCAAGACCAGGGAGTTACAGCCCTCAAACAAAATACCTGCTGTCAAGAAGGGGAAGGTCTGCTAGCTGTTGTGGAGGAGCCTAAAGCACTGTTGACTTGAAGAATCATACACTCAATGGTTGGTGTAGCAAAGAACCTTAAAGATCACCTTGTTCCCCTCCCTCTCTGCTCTGCCTTACTGAGGCTACATCTGGAATCCTGGGTCCAGTTCTGGAGTCCCCAGTACAAAAGACACCGGGAACTACTGGAGACAGTGCAGTGGAGACTATGCTGATGCTAAGGGGGCTGGAACATCTCTGTGAGGAGGAAAGCCTGAGAAACCTGGGGCTGTTGAGCCTGGAGAAGAGCAGCCCCAGAGGGGATCTGATCAATGCTCAGCAAGAACCAGAGTGGATGGAGCCAGACTCCTGTTGGTGGTGCCCAGCAACAAGACAAGGAGCAATGGGCATGAACTAAAACCCAGAGGTTCTCTCTGAACAGGAGGAAAGCTTGTTAGGTGTGGGCATGCTGGAGCCCTGGAGCAGGCTGCCCAGAATGCTTGTGGAGTCTCCTTCTTCATAGACATTCCAAAGCCAGATAACCATTGTGATCCTGAGCAAGCTGCTGTGGTTGCCCCTGCTCGAGCAGGGGGTTTGGACTGGATGATCTCCAGAGGTCCCTTCCAAACCCCACCATGATGGGATTCTTTCTCCATGAGAGGAATGTGTGCAGAGTGTATGAATGTAACTAGGGTATCATGAAGTCTTGCTCCCCATGCAGCCACGTCATGAGGATGCAGGAAGGCACCAGCCCTGGGCTCCAGCTGTGTGAGCCTGTCAAGAACAATATCCCAGACTGTGAGGCAGGGGACATTCAAAGCAGACTATGAATCATATCAGGAAGAAACCAAGAATAGGTTGCCCAGAGGGGTGGTGGAGTCACCATCCCTGGAGGAGTTCAAGAAAAGTGTGGACTTGGCATTTTGGGACTTGGTTTAATGGTCATGGTGGTGTTGGGTTGATGACTGGACTCAACAATGTTAGAGTTTTTTTCCAATTGAAACAATTGTATGATTGCATGATTCTGATTCTAATAAAGAACTCTGCTTGTCATGCCCACATTGCTTCTGGAGATATCTGAGAAGTAGAGGAAATGGCAGAGGACGTGAACTTTTTGGAAAGAAATATGATGCATGCCAAAAAGGTCCTGTGCAACTGCATGCACATCATTGACTCTCTCCACAACTCAGTTTTCCTGCTGAAAATCAGAGATAACAGCACTGCAGAACCTGCACCCTGCCAAGATAAGGGCCACAGAGCAGGAGGTCCTGCAGGCAGGCTGATAAGATAGGTTGGATCAGTGGCCCAGATGGAATGATATCTTCAGATACCCTGACTCCTCGTCTCTCATGGCATATGTGCAACACAACCAGGATGGGTCATGTTGTGAGCCAGCTAAGAGATTAGGATGGTTTGCTGTCTTTGTTAATGGTCTTGTAACTGGAAACAGAGAAGGGAGAGAGGAGGGATGAGGAATCTGTCAAAAGAGGTCATCTGATGGATAGTGAAGTAAATAAAGAACCTGGCTGCAGATTTCATCTATTGCATTCGACAGAGTGCCCAACACAAGTGTCTCCAGCTCCCTCCAACTATTTCTCTGTCCCTACCACAGTGGCTGTAGATCCTACATAACATGGATGTGGATTGTGTACTGTCTGATGCAATTGGGGGTTGGACTGGATGACTTGTGAAGGTCCCTTCCAACTCAATGCATTCTATGATTCTATGATTATCATTAATTTAAGAACAAGAGCAAGGGTCTGGACTTGGATTGGGGCAATGCCAGGTAATAATTCAGGCTGAGGGATGAAGGGCTGGTGAGCAACCCTCTAGAAAACAACCTGAGTGGTGAGAAGCTGGACATTAGCCAGCACCAGGCACTCACACCCCAGAGCCAGACTTGTCCTGGATTGATCCCCAGCAAAGTGGGCTGCAGGTACAGGGAGGGGATTCTGCCCCTCTGCTCTCTCTCTGCTGAGACTCACCTGCAGTGCTGGGGACAGCTCTGGAGTCCTCAGCACAGCAGAGACATGGACCTGTTGGAGTCGGGCCAGAGGAGGCCCCAGCAGTGATGGGAGGGCTGGAAGCCCTCTGCTGTGAGGCCAGGCTGAGAGAGTTGGGGTTGTCCAGCCTGGAGAAGGGAAGGCTCCAGGGAGGCCTTCTGGTGGCCTTTCAGTGCTTCAAGGGGCTGATCAGAAAGCTGGGGTCCGAGTTTTGAGCAGGACCTGTTGTGACAGGACAAAGAGTGATGGGTTTGAAACTTAAAAAAGGGAGATTCAGACTGGAGAAAAGGAAGAACTTTTTTCACACTGAGGATGGTGAGACCCTGTCCCAGGTTGCCCAGAGATGTGGTAGAAGCCCTGTCCCTAGAAGCCTTGCAGGTCAGGATTTTTGGGGCTCTGAGCAGCCTGGTGTGGTTGCAGACATCCCTGCTGACTGCAAGGGGGTTGGACTAGATGACCTTCAAAGGTCCTTTCCAACACAATCCATTTTATGTTTCTATTCAGACAGAAGGGCAGCAATGGATCTTTGCTCAGGGAGCAGTTTTGATGGGGTTTCCCTTTTTTCTACCCACTTAGTTATTTGCACAAACGGAGAGGTACTTAATTATGTCTGAGGTGTTTAGTCTGCTGTCAGATTGGGCTTAAATTAGCTACAGGGTCAGAAAACAGCAGGGGCTGTGGGGGATTGAGAGACACCAAGTGACAGGCACTGGCAGCCTGATCATGTGTGACTTGTGTTCATAAACAATAAAGCTAAAAAAAAAAGCTGCAAAAGAAACTCAGATCAATGCAATGTCCACAGAGAAATCAGCAAGAGGGGAAGGATGGAGATAGGTGAGCTAGAGACTAGAGAAGAAAATAGTCATTTGATGCTTTCTTCCCTTACTCCAAGCCAAGATCTATGGAGATCCCAGGACCAGCAGGCTGAGCTTGTTGTGGAAGCAGCTCCAGCAAGTCTGCAGGAGTAAGGGTGTAGAGATGTAGAACCATTGTGGTTGGAAAAGACCTTTTAGATCATTAAGTCCAATGATCAACCACCACTGCCAGGTCACCACTACACCATGAAACCCCCCAGGGATAGGGGAATCCACCATTGCCTTTGGCAGCCTGTTCCAGGGCTGGGCAACTGGGGAATAAATTGTTCCT
This sequence comes from Colaptes auratus, assembly GCA_015227895.2. Classification (NCBI taxonomy): domain Eukaryota; kingdom Metazoa; phylum Chordata; class Aves; order Piciformes; family Picidae; genus Colaptes; species Colaptes auratus. The sequence continues at coordinate 15,026,299 of CM037646.1, forward strand.
TATGCCACAGAATCAGAGAATTAATCTGGTTGGAAGGGACTCTCAAAGGTTATCTTGCCCAACTCTCCTGAAGTGAACAGGGACACTGCCAACTAGAACAGTCTGCTCAGGACCCCATCAAGTTTGACTTTGAATGTCTCCATGGTGGGGCTTCAGCCACATCTCTGGGCAACCTCTTCCAGTATTTCACCACTCTCATGTCCAACCTAAGCCTCCCCTGGTGCAACTTGAGGCCATTTCCTTTTGTCCTATCAGTTGCTCCTTGGGAGAAGAGACCAACCCCACCTCACTTCAACCTCCTGTCAGAGAATTGTGGATTGCAACAACAGAAGAAGGATGTCTGGGCAAGGGTGGACAAGCAAAGATGACTCATCAGAAGTGGGTGACCAAGGGGGCACAAGCTACAGTGCATGAGAAAGGTGCATGAGCAGAGGTGTATGAATATGTGTGTGCTACCAAAGGTGCAGCCAGTGGGACAAGCAGAGATGGGTGCCAGCCAAGCAAGGAGAAATGAACAAGGCATTGCCAGCCATACCAAGGTGCTGCCAATGTTTTGGGGTGCTGCTGGCCGTGGAGGGGCATTGTCAGCTGTGCCAGGATGCTGCCAACTGTGCTATCCTCCCTCTCCCAGCAGATGCTGCTGTGGTACAAGCAGAGCTTGGAGGGGCTCAGGCTTCCTGGATGAGGCATCAGCATGTCTTCTGCAGGACCATCTACAGAACCTGCTGCAATGAAAGGTCAGTTCTTCTCCTGCTTGTCCAGAATGATAAATTAGCTAAATCCTGTGTTGGTAACAACAAATATTATCTTACTCACACAGCAAGTGGCTGAAAGAGTAAGTTACTGCTCTTAACAGTTAAATTCACTACCTAACGTGGAGTGCTATCACTTGTAAAATCAAAGCATGAGCAACACTAAACCAGCTCCTGCTATAAAACCATCAGCCCAACACAAGAAGGATAGCAGACTGCTGGAGTGGGTCCAGAGGAGGCCACAAAGATGATCAGAGGGCTAGAGCACCTCCCCTGTGGGGACAGGCTGAAAGAGTTTGGGCTGTTCAGCCTGGAGAAGAGAAGGCTCCAGGGAGATCTTAGAGCAGCCTTCTAGTACCTGAAGGGAGCCTACAGAAAAGATGAGGAGGGACTTTTTACATGGGCTTGTGGTGACAGGACAAGGAACAATGGCTTTGAGGTGAAAGAGGGGAAGTTTAGACAGGATATTAGGAAGAATTTCTTTACAGTTAGGGTAGTGAGACACTGGGATAGGTTGCCCAGGGAGGTTGTGGATGCCCCCTTCTGGGAGGTGTTCCAGGTCAGGTCAGATGGGGCCTTGATCAGCGTGGTCCAGTGGGAGTTGTGCCTGACCATGGAAGGGAAGTTGGAACTAGATGATCTTTAAGGTCTGTTCCTAACCCAAACCATTCCATGATTCCATGATTAGCCTGTAAAACTGGCAGAAGCACTCACACAAAAACAGGGCTACTGTTGATGTATGTCATCTCCTGGCTCTTAAATAGAATGGTCTGAGACAACCTTTGCCTCCTAAAGTCACTGATGGGCAGAGTCCAACAGGATGGCATTCAACAAATCCAAGTGCTGGGTGCTGTACATTGGCCACAACAACCCCATGCAGAGCTACAGGCTGGGGTCAGAGTGGCTGGAGAGATCCCAGACAGAGAGGGACCTGGGGGTGCTGATTGACAGCTGCCTGAACATGAGCCAGCAGTGTGCCCAGGTGGCCAAGAAGGGCAACGGCATACTGGCCTGCATCAAGAATAGTGTGGCCAGCAGGAGCAGGGAGGTCATTGTGCCCCTGGACTCTGCATTGGTTAGGCCACACCTTGAGTCCTGTGTCCAGTTCTGGGCCCCTCAGTTTAAGAAGGACATTGAGACTCTTGAACGTGTCCAGAGAAGGGCAACAAGGCTGGGGAGAGGCCTTGAGCACAAGCCCTATGAGGAGGCGAGCGAGGGAGCTGGGGTTGTTTAGCCTGGAGAAGAAGACGCTCAGGGGAGACATCATTGCTCTCTACAACTCCTTGAAGGGAGCTTGTAGCCAGGTGCAGGTTGGTCTCTTGTCCCTGGCAAAGAGCACCAGAACAAGAGGACACAGTCTCAGGCTGTGCTCGGGGAACTTTAGGCTGGAGGTGAGGAGAAAGTTCTTCACAGAGAGAGTTGTTAGCCATTGGAATGTGCTGCCCAGGGAGGTGGTGGAGTCACCATCCCTGGAGGTGTTCAAGAGGGGATTGGACATGGCACTTGGTGCCATGGTCTAGTGGGCATGAGGTCTGTGGTGACAGTTTGGACTCGATGATCTTTGAGGTCTCTTCCAACCTTGTTGATTCTATGATTCTATGATTGTAAGGTCAGATGGCAGGAGCTATCACTGCACTCATGTTCTCTTTTCTCTTTGTTTTGCCTTTTTTTTTTTCTGTTAAACTGTTCCTGAGGCAGATGTGTCTGAGTGTTACTAGAGCCAAGAAATGAGATTAAGACCTTTCTGAGTGTTACTGCAGATACATGGTTTAGTGGTGACCTGGCAGTGTTGGGTTAATGGTTGGACTTGATGATCTTAGAGGTGTTTTCCAGGCAAAATGACTCTCTGGTAACACTGTAAAAAACCACCAGCCTCTGAAGAGACAAATTTTAAACCCAGAACATTCACAGCCAGCAGCAAATTAGCCAAATTAGCTTTCAGTGATCTCACAGGAGTCATGCTGAGGAGCTCCATGAGCCATATGCAACATTAGATGATGAGCTGATTCCACAGCCCCCCAGAGAAGAATAAAAGAGCTGGAAGATGGGAGATTTAGACTGGATATTAGGAAGAAACACAGTGAAAGTGGTGCTGAGACACTGGAATAGAGTGCTTGGGTCTTGGATGTCCCGTCCTGGAAGGTGGTCAAAGCCAGGCTGGATGGGGCTTTGGGCAAACTGGTCTAGTGGAGGGTATGCCTGCCTATGGGGGGGCTTGGAACTAGATGATCTTTAAGGTCCCTCCCAACCCAACCCAAACCAAACCAAACCAATAAACCAGGTTGGAAGGGACCCTCAAGATCATCACGTCCAACCCATCAACCAATCCAACCCACCCAAACAACTAGACCATGGCACCAAGCACCCCATCAAGTCTCCTCCTGAACACCTCCAATGATGGTGACTCCACCACCTCCCCGGGCAGCCCATTCCATTCCATGATTCTATGATAAAGACTCTGCAATACATGGCCAATAAGGAGGATGTCTAAGTCACAGAATCATAGAATTGTTTCAGCTGGAAAAGCTCTGTAAGAACATTGAGTCCAACTATCCACCCAACACCGCCATGGCCATTAAACCATGCCCCCAAGTGCTATGTCCACACATTTCTTGAACACTTTCCAGGAATGGTGACTCCACCACCTCCCTGGGCAGCCTGTTCCAATGCCTGACCACTCTTTCTGGAGAGAAATTTTTCCTAATATCCAACCTCCTGGACACACTATTACTTAAAAAGAAACTCTACAGGCAGTGGAGGGAAGGACAGATAGAACAGGGGGTATATAAGGAAGCTGCCCGAGAGCAAGAGGCCTGGTTAGGAAAGCCAAAGCAGAGTTTGAATTTAATCTAGCCAGGGAGGTCAAAGGGAGCACTAAGAATTTCTACAGGTATATTAATGGCAAGAAAATGAGTAGGGAAGGTGTGGGCCCCCTCAGAAAGGAAACTGGTGAATTGGTCACAAGTGATGTGGAAAAAGCTGAGGTACTCAATAACTTCTTTACCTCAGTCTTCACTGCAAGGGCCTCCAGCCACACTCCTGGAGTCATGGCAGATGATGCCAGGGACGGGGAGGAAGAACTGCCCATGGTAAGTGAAGCTCAGGTTCGTGATCACCTGAAGAACCAGAAAGTGTTCAAGTCCATGGGACCCGACGGGATACACCCACGGGTGCTGAGAGAACTGGCAGATGAGGTTGCTAAGCCCCTCTCTATTATATTCCAAAAGTCATGGCAGACTGGGGAAGTCCCCACAGATTGGAAAAGGGCAAATATTGCTCCCATTTTCAAAAAGGGTAAGAAGGAGGAACCAGGGAACTACAGGCCGGTCAGTCTCACCTCTGTGCCCGGAAAGATCATGGAGCAGATCCTCCTGGAGGCACTACTGACTCAGGAGAGTAGTGAAGAGGTGATTGGGAGCAGTCAGCATGGCTTTGCCAAGGGCAAATCCTGCCTGACAAACCTGGTGGCCTTCTATGAACAGGTGACAGCATTAATAGATGAGGGGCGAGCAACTGATGTCGTTTACCTGGACCTGAGCAAAGCCTTTGACACGGTCCCACACCACATCCTGGTCTCCAAGCTGGTGACACACGGGTTTGATGGATGGACCACCAGATGGATAAGGAACTGGCTTGATGGCCGCACCCAAAGAGTGGCTGTCAATGGGTCCATGTCCCAGTGGAGGCCAGTGACAAGCGGAGTCCTCAGGGATCAGTCCTGGGACCAGTCTTGTTCAACATCTTTGTGGGTGACATGGACAGTGGCACTGAGTGCACCCTCAGCAAGTTTGCTGATGACACCAAGCTGTGTGGTGCAGCAGACACGCTGGAGGGAAGGGATGCCATCCAGAGGGACCTTGAGAGGCTGGAGAGGTGGGCACAGGCCAACCTCATGAGCTTCAACAAGACCAAGTGCAGGGTCCTGCATCTGGGTGGAGGCAATGCCAGGCACAAATCCAGGCTGGGCAGTGACTGGCTGGGGAGCAGCCCAGAGGAGAGAGACTTGGGGTGCTGGTGGACGAGAAGCTCAACATGAGCTCTCAATGTGCACTTGCAGCCCGGAAGCCAATCAGATCCTGGGCTGCATCAGGAGAAGTGTGGCCAGCAGGTCAAGGGAGGTGATTCTCCCCCTCTACTCAGCTCTGGTGAGACCCCACCTGGAGTACTGCGTCCAGTTCTGGAGCCCCTATTACAAGAGGGATCTGGAGGTGCTGGAGCGTGTCCAGAGAAGGGCCACGAGGATGATCAGAGGGCTGGAGCACCTCTCCTATGAGGACAGACTGAAGGAGTTGGGGCTGTTCAGCCTGGAGAAGAGAAGGCTCCGAGGTGACCTCATTGTGGCCTTCCAGTATCTGAAGGGGGCCTACAAGAAGGCTGGGGAGGGACTTTTCAGACTATCAGGGAGTGATAGGACTAGGGGGAATGGGATGAAGCTGGAGGTGGGGAGATTCAGGCTGGATGTGAGGAGGAAGTTCTTCACCGTGAGAGTGGTGAAGCCCTGGAATGGGTTGTCCAGGGAGGTGGTTGAGGCCCTGTCCCTTGCGGTGTTTAAGACCAGGCTGGACGAGGCTCTGTCCAGCCTGATCTTGGGTAGAGTGTCCCTGCCCATGGCAGGGGGGTTGGAACTAGATGATCCTTGTGGTCCCTTCCAACCCTAACTGAAACTATGAAACTATGAAACCTAAACCTCCCCTGGCACAACTTCAGGCCATTTCCTCTCATTCTACCACCTGATACCAGGGAGAAGAGACCAAGCCCCACTGCACTCCAACCTCCTTTCAGGGAGCTGCAGAGAGTGATGAGGTCTCCTCTCAACCTATTTTTCTCCAGACTGAATAGCCCCAGTTCCCTCAGCTGCTCCACACCAGACTTGTTCTCCAGATCCTTCACCGGGCCCCCGATGCTGGGGAGAGAAGGGCTTGCAGAGCAGGAGGTTACCCATCCTCACCCCCATCCTTGCAGGAGCAGGAAGCCAAGGAGGTTTCCAAGAGATGTGATGGGAAGGGACAGCAGCTCCCAGAAACAGAACTAAGAAAAAGAAGAAATTCTCTGCACACAAAGCACTAAAATGGAAATAAAAAGGAAATGCTTTTGAACAAAATCCAGCAGTTCTCTCTCCCTTCTGGTCACCTCTTTCTGTCAGAGATAAATCCCAAAGATAATGGCTCAGAAACAACCCAATCAGTTTACTGCCATAAGGCCACGTCTGTCCATTTACTGGTATCTCACGAGGGTTTTGTGCAAATGATCACCCTGGACAGTGCTTAAGGTTTACAAATATATCATAATTGGGCCACTAATTATCTCCCAAACCACATTTTCTTCATCATGCAAAGAGGCAGTGGTGTGATTTCAATAAACACTGAGAATGAGACTGAAGGTCTCTGTAATGTAACATCAAAGGAAGACAAGATGACCAGAGGACACATATTTCACAAACAGACCAAGGCCACATGTCCTAACACATCACCCTGGATGTTTAATTAATTCATTGTTTAAGAGACAGCTGATTAGCTTAACAAGGAAGCCCTCATCATCCTGCAAGGAGGATAGAGCCACATTTACACTTGTTAGAATCATAGCATCTACCCATTTCTATTTTTTTTCCATTCCCCCTAGTCTCTCACCAGCCCCATTTCCCCCCTTTTTCCCCTCAAAACCCAGAGCACCTGGGCTCTGTTGGAGTCTCCTCCCACCCCAGGTGTGGCCACTTGGCCCTCCCCACCCACTGCCCTATTTAATCCCCACCAGGAAAGGCAGGAACCCCAAGCTGAGCCCATCTGGGCTGGAGGATCCTCCTCTCATCTCTGGTGAGTGCCCCTGGTGCACACTGGGTGATGGTGGTGGTGACAACAAAGGCCGGGGGGCCTGGTGGCCCCCCGGCTAGGTAGGAACAGCATTGATGGTCCCTCCAGTATCACAGAATCATAGAACTGTTGGGGTTGGAAGGGACTGGGTTGGGGGGGGGGAGGTTGTTGCTGTTGAACATCATCTGCCTTCACAATCCCCATCAGATGTCCACAAACAGAACAAGAGCCATCCTGTGTCTCAGGAACGTTTGCCCAGGGTTGATTTTCTTCATGACAGGGCTTTTACAGGGCAAATATTCAACATTTTGAGTATCTTTTTCTTCTTTTTCACCACCATTCAGTGACCTACTTTATGGAGATGTGGGAAGGGGTGGGGGGGTGGTGGAAGGCTGCTGTGGGGATTACTTCAGGTCTGTTTATAGAAGATACTCAGGACATAAATCTCTGCCTTTCATGCTGAAAGCACAACATGTCAAGGAAAAAAATACTCCTGATAAGTGCAGTGCTGAGTGTGCCAAGAGGCTGGCATGTTGCTTGCATTGCCACATATCCCTTTCCTATCTGCTGGAAGACCTAAATGCCTCCCTTCTTTCCTGTGAGGTGCCTCCTTCAAGTGTTGACTCAAGAAGCAATCACAGAATTGCTTCAATTAAAAGGGATCCTCAAACGTCTTCTTCTCCAAGCCCCCTGCAGTCAGTAGGGTTATCTCCAACTACAGCAGGTTGCTCAGGGCCTCACTGAGTCTGACCTTGAATGTCTCCAAGGATGGGGCCTTCACCACATCTCTGGGCAATCTGTTGTACCCAGGATGTGGATGAGAAGATCATAAGAACATGGTGCTATGCTGTATTCCTGGCTGAGAAATCAAGTGTGATCTGGTGCCTACAAGCCAGTTTTGACTTAGGAACATAAAAGGAGTTGGGGAAGAATCCAAGTTGGTTCTCCTGGAGCCTCTTATCCTACCTACAGTTTGTCAGGGAAGGCTTTCCAGCCACCAAGGATGATATTTGACTGATTTTTTTGGGGGCAAATTAGGAGGCCTTGTTCAAATAACAAAGCTCTGAATATGAAGAGCAATGAGAAGAGAGGGTTGGAGAGATGACAACTACTTGACTTCCAGCATGTTGCACCATTCTCTGGTCTGTCTGCAGGGGATTTATGTGCATTCTGGTGTATAGAGAACATTATGCTGCCTGGCAAGGGAAAAGAAAAGGCAGAATCTGACTGCAGAATATCCTGCAGGACCTATGTAATATCTGCGAGGTATCTGCAGGAACTTTGTTAATCTCAGGAAGAGACAATTCTACTCCAAATGAGCGGACAGGCACAGCACAACATTGATACACCAGTGCAAACTCTGGCATTTGGAAAGATATGATTGTGCCTTATGTTCCTAATTACCACAGCAATTACTGATGAATCAGTGATGACCTTCAAAAGCCCACTGAAACCATTTCATCTTCCACTTCACTGGGTAAGGAACTCAGAAAAAGAGACAGAAGTTCCTTTAAAATAAAAAATAAGGTTGGTCCCAAATTTGAGACACAGAATCCCATCATGGTGGGGGTTGGAAGGGACCTCTGGAGATTATCCAGTCCAACCCCTTTGCTAAATCAGGGGCACCCACAGCAGCTTGCCCAGCATCACAATGATCAGGTGGCTTTGGAGTCTGTGCAGAGAAGGAGACTCCACAACTTCTCTGGGCAGCCTGCTCCAGGGTTCCAACACCCTCACAACAAAGAAGTTTCTCCTCACCTTCAGATGGAATCGTCTGGGTTCTGGTTTGTTTCTGTTGCCCCTTGTCCTGATGCTGGGCACAGGTAGCAAGTTTGGAGTCTCCACGTGTGTCCATTTTGCTTCTGTGGCCACTATCTCAAGCACATAGCTTTACTTCCTAGCTCTTATTTAACCCCCAGCTCAGGCCTGTCTTGTCCCCCTGTCTCTGTGTACATAATACTCTTTATCAAATCCTTTCAGTGGTCAAACCATCCAGACTGATGTCTGAAGCAAAGTGGTGATCAGATGGGATCTATGTTTCTAGCAGCATTGCGAATCATCGAATGCCTTGGATTGGAAGGGACCTTTAAAGTTTGTATTGTCTAAATCCTTGCAGTCAGCAAGGACATATCCAACTACAGCAGGTTGCTCAGAGCCCCATTAAGCCCAGCCCTGAACGTTTCCAGGCATGAGGTCTCCACCACCTCCCCACGGAATCCATTCCAGTGTTCCACCGCCCCTATACTAAAGAACTTCTTAATGTCCAATCTAAATCTACCCTGTTCTAGTTCCAAACCACTGTTCCTCGTCCTGTCACCACATAACCTTGGAAACAGCCCTTCCCCAGCTTTCTTGTAGACTCCCTTCAGGTACTGGAAGGCCAGCAGAAGGTCTCTCTGGAGCCTTCTCTTCTCCAGGCTGACCAATCCCACCTTTCCTAGCCTGTCTTTGTTAGGCTCCAGCCCTCTGGTCATTTTGTGGCCTCCTCTGGACTCGTTCCATCAGATCCACGTCCTTCTTGTGTTCAGGGCCATGTGTTGGGCAGGCTCTTGTATTACAGTTTCCCTGGAGGTGTTCAAGACTAGGTTGGATGAGGCCTTGAACAACCTGGTCTAGTGGAAGGTGTCCCTGCCCGTGGCAGGGGGGGTTAGAACTGGATGATCTTTAAGGTCCCTTCCAACACAAATCATTTTGTGATTACATGAATCTAACCAATGATATATCATGAAACAGTATCAAGAGGGATTATTTAGATGTGCTATTGAATCCTAGTTGGAAGAGACCCTCTAGAGTCATCCTGTCCAGCCCCCCTTCAGTGAGTAGGGACATCAAATTGCAAAGCAGTTCGGGTGGTGTAAAATTTGGAGGAGAGAGCTGTGGATGTGCTCTTTGAGGCAAAAGTGTGCTTTTAATCTTTCTGCAAAAGCAGAAAGCATAAACTTGAATGTGTTTGGTAAAAAGGGGTCAGTAGATGCCTATTAAACATCTCTCTTCCATGCTAGAAAGATGTTTTCCAGTGTGTTCTTTGTTTGTCTTACTTCTAAACGTCGATCCCCAGTGGGTAACAAGCAGGATCTGAGCAACACAGCAACTCTTCATATGAAAGACAGCATGGAGAATAGATAGAAGATCCACACAACTTCCCTCTCTATTTCAACATAAAATAGGTTCTGAAAACAAAAATGCCCTTTCTTTTTGTTGTTATCCTTCTCTCTAGAAATCCACCCAGCAATAACTCCTTTTTGTGGTTACAACTCTTTTTTGGCAAGAAGAAAATCTTCTCCTCCCCCCGTCCCCCCAACGTTTTCTGGATCATTTTATTTACATGGATTACATTAAAGTCAACTATGGGGAGGAACTAAAATATCTATTAGATCATCAGCTTGTAGCAACTGGAGAAGAGGAGGCTAAGGGAAGACCTCATTGCTGTCTACAGCTCCCTGAAAGGAGGTTGGATTGTGCTGGGAGTTGATCTCTTCTCCCAGGTGTCAGGAGCTAGAATGAGAGGAAATGGCCTGAAGTTGTGCCAGGGGAGGTTTAGGTTGGATATTAGGGGAAAATGTCTTTGCTGAAAGAGTGGTCAGGCATTGGAACAGGCTGCCCCAGGGAGGTGGTGGAGTCACCATCCCTGGAGGGACTGAAGAGATGTGCAGATGCGGTGCTGAGGGACTTGTTTAGTGGTGAACTGACAGTGCTGGGTTAATGGTTGGACTTGATTTTGAAAGTCTCTTCCAATAAAAATAATTCTGTATTTCCACTCTTGTGTTACATTTTCATACTCTATCCCTGCTCTGTATTATCAGTTAAAGTATCAGCCGTGGCTCCAGCCATGAAAGAGAAACTTTTCCATTGCTGATCTGGAAATAACACTTAATAGAGACCTTCAACTTTTTGCCTCTTGGCAGTAGCACAATGAACCATCATTCTATCTTTAAGAAAACAGAGATGCTTCCTCAGCACCTGCTGTTCAATTAGATGAACAGGAGGATGGGCCCAGCCTTTTCAGTGGTGCCCAGGGACAGGACAAGGGTTAGAATAGAATAGACCAGGTTGGAAGAGACCTTCAAGATCATTATGTCCAATCTATTATCCAACACCACCTAATCAACTAAACCATGCTAACAAGCACCCTATCAAGTCTCCTCCTGAACACCACCAGTGATGGTGACTCCACCACCTCCTTGGGCAGCCCATTCCAATGAGCAATCACTCTCTCTGTGTAGAGCTTCCTCCTAACCTCCAGCCTAAACCTCCCCTGAGGCAGCTTGAGACTGTGTCCTCTTGTTCTGGTGCTGGCTGCCTGGGAGAAGAGACCAACCTCTGCCTGGCTACAACCTCCCTTCAGGTAGTTGGAGAGAGCAATAAGGTCACCCCTCAGTCTCCTCTTCTCCAGGCTAAGCAACCCCATCTCCCTCAGCCTCTCCTCATAGGGCTTGTGTTCCAAACCCCTCACCAACTTCGTTGCCCTTCTCCAGACACCTTCCAGCAAGTCAACATCCTTCCTAAACTGAGGGGCCCAGAACTGGACACAGGACTCAAGGTGCGGCCTAACCAGTGCAGAATGACCTCCCTGCTCCTGCTGGCCACGCTGTTCCTGATGCAGGCCAGGATGCCATTGGCCCTCCTCACTGCCTGGGCACACTGCTGGCTCATGCTCAGCCTACCATCAACCAGTATCCCCGGTCCCTCTCTACCTAGCCACTTTCCAGCCACTCTGACCCCAGCCTGTAGCACTGCATGGGGTTGCTGTGGCCCCAGCCCTTGGATGTGTTCAATCTCATGCCCTTGGACTCTGCCCATCTGTCCAGCCTGTCAAGATCCCTCTGCAAACCCTCTCTACCCTCCAGCAGATCAGCTCCTGCCCCCAGCTTGGTGGGGCCAAATTTACTGATGATGGACTCGATGCCCTCATCCAGATCATCAATAAAGATGTTGAAGAGCATGGGGCCCAGCACTGATCCCTGGGGCACACCACTAGTGACAGGCCGCCAGCTGGATGTGGCACCATTCACCACCACTCTCTGGGCTCGGCCCTCCAGCCAGTTCCTAACCCAGCACATTGTGCTCCTGTCCAAGCCATGGGCTGACAGCTTGGCCAGGAGTTTGCTGTGTGGGACAGTGTCAAAGTTAACAGGCACAAAATTAAACATAAGAAATTCCATTGAAACATGAGGAGGAACTTGTTTAATTTAAGGGTGATGGAACAGTAGAAAAGGCTTCCCAGAGAAGTGGTGGAGTCTCCACCTCTGGATATATTCGATACCCACCCAGACCTGTTCCTGTGTAACCTTTTCTAGGTGAACCTGCCTTGGCAGGGGGGTTGGACTTGGTGATCTCTACCATTCTGTGATTCAGTTTGATTAACATAAAACACCACCATCCTGTTTCTCCTTGTATCATCCTACCAGTTGTGTTTTTTCCACAATGCTGGATGCCCCAAAGTCCAAAATGAAGGCCAAAGTCCTTTTATAGAAGCAATAACTTTTCTGACAGTAAAAAAGGACATGTCTGTGTAAATTGGATATGAGTGTCGTCTTGGGAGAGTGCACCATGTGCCACTTACTCAAGTTTCTGACCTTTAATCAAAACAATTCTGCCACTGGTCTAGGATCTGCTTGGGTATTTAAGGAAGGCTTTATGCTGAGACTGGTGAAACCCTAGCCCAATGGCCGAGGGAGGTGGTGGAGTCATCATCCCTGGAGGTGTTCAAGAAGCATATGTGCATGGCACTTTGGGACGTGGTTTAATGTCCATGGTGGTGTTGGTTTGAGGTTGGACTCAATGATCTTAGAGGTCTTTTCCAACCCAAGCAATGCTATGATTCTATGCCCCCATCCCAGAACCATCTCATTTCAGGTTGTGTGGGCCTCTGTGCAAGCTGCTCTAGTTGCAGATATCTCTGTTGACTGCAGAGGGGTTGGACTGGATGACTTTTAGAGGTTCCTTCAAACCCAAACCCTTCTATGAGTCTATAATACCCTCATGATGAGTGTGTATGCCTTGTATCCTTGAGTCAAGGAAAGCCACATCTTGACTGTATCTAACTTAAACTGACACCAAAGGCAACCTCCTTACCTGTACTGCTGGAGATGTTGACGTCGATGCTGATATCTGATATTCCCCCTCCCTTCAGCGACGCCACACACGTATATGTCCCAAAGTCTGTGAACTTTAAGTCAATGATGTCCAGGTTTGTGGTGCCAGGTGAAACATCAGGATCAGTCTGTGTGATGACCATCCTCTCAGAGCTTCGCAGGGGACGTCCATTTTTAAACCAGCTGAACATCAGCTCTTCTGAAGGGATGGCTTCCACCTGGCAGGAGATTTTCACCTCTCGCCCGATCTGGATGTTGTCGTCTTTGTGGTATGGGTCAGGTGTGATCCAGAAGCGTCCTTTTTTTAAGGCTGAAAGATGTCCAAAAAATATAAAATAATCCCAGTTTGCTGTAATAAAGCACACATTTTGCATATTCAGATTTTGCAAAGACTGTTTTCATGCCTACACTTCACTTTATGCCTATGTATGAGTTTAGCAACCCAGAGCAAGCAATCTGGTGAAGGGCCTTGAACACAAGTCTTACAGGGAGCAGCTGAGGGAACTAGGGTTGTTTAATCTTCAGAAGAGGAAGCTGAGGGGACACCTTCTGGCTCTCTACAGCTCCCTGAAAGGCAGTTGGAACCAGGGAATTGGTCTCTCCTCACATGCAACTAGTGCCAGGACAAGAGGAAATGGCCTGAAGTTGTACCAGGTAAGTTTGGGTTGGAAAAAATTTCTCACAGCAAGGGTTCCCAGGTACTAGAACAGGCTGCCTAGCTAGGTGGTGGACTCACCAGCCCTGGAGGCACTTAAGAGACATGCATATCTTAAATGGGGTTTAGTGCCAGTGACTTAGTCATAGTGGAGGGATTGTGAGCTCTAGCCAAGCAGCTGGAGTTGATGATCTCAAAGGTCTCTTCCAACCTCAACAGTTCTACGATTTTCTGATTCTTTGACTAGGACTGGTGGTTTTAAACTTAAAAGAGGGAGATTTAGGCTGGAGAGAAGGAATAATTTTTTTCATGCTGAGGATAGTGAGACCTTGGCCCAAGTTGCCCAGAGAGATGGTAGATGCCCCATCCCTGGAACAACTCCATATCAGGTTGTCTGGGACTCTAAGCAACCTGATCTAGCTGAAGGTGCTGAGCAACTGGATCTAGTTAAAAATGTTGTTATTCACTGCAGGAGGGTTGGACTAGATGACCTTTAAAGGTTCCTTCCAACCCAAACCATCCTGTGATGCTTGGAAGATCACTGAAGCTGCAAATGAACACATTTAGAATGTGGCCAATTTTTTTTGTAGGATTGAATCTTGATCAATTATTATCAGAGAGTGGACATCACTGAAGTACTTGTCATCTCCAAAATGAACAAAGAGGGAAGTCAGAGCACCAAAATCTAAGCTGCTGCGAACTCCAGAGTAACCAAAATAATTCATGAGCCTTCCATGTTTGTCAGCTGTTTCTGGAGGTGTTTACAAGCCCTTCTTCACCCCCATGCTATCAGAACACTGGGAGACTAGAAAATAGAGGTATCAACCTGACATCACTAATACAACCGGCAGTGTCATCTCCAATCTATCTGGAAACAAACACAGCCACGCAAAACAGGTTTGTGCCAGCTTCTTAAGTGAGAGGAGGCAAGCAGATACCTGAGGCTACAGCCTGCCCTGGTTTGCACACCATTCTCCATCTCCAGGGCTGCCTGGAGGCTGGATGCCTTATCCCACCTAACAGCTGAGCAGCAGCAGCAGCTGACTGAGCTGCATGGTTCAGGTGAAAAAAATGCTGCCAGCTCTGAAAGTTGAGGGGGATGAAAGTATGTTTTTAGGCAATGGTCAACAGAAAAAGGCCAAAAAATGCCCTTCTGAGATACACAACCATGCAGGAGAGTCAGTCACCATCCCTGGCAGGATCTAAAACATGTTTAGATGTGGTGCTGAGGGACATAGTTGAGTGGTGACCTGGGTTAAATTTGAACTTGATGGTCCTAATGGTCTCTCTCCACCAAAATGATTCTCTGATTCTATCATCACAGTCCTCTTGGTTGCACTTCCTCGGCCTGGCATTGTCAGATGAGGATAACCCATTTCATACTCAGAAGAAACCAGAGGCTGAAGGTTGCACATACAGCTGAAGGAATCACAGAATCACCAAGGTTGGAAGATGTGGCACTCTGGGACATCATCACAGAGGTGTTGGTTAGAAGGTTGGACCTGATGATCTTAGAGGTCTTTTCCAACCTTAGTGATTCTAGGAAGAATATTATAATTTAGAGAGGCACAGTGTATCCCAACAATCTGTGTCTATCCAGGCTCCATGCCTGGAATACAAATTAAATTAAATCTCTAACCCAGAGCAAAGCACCGATCAGGAAGTCTCTGGATTTCACATAAGCACTCAGATGCAGAGGAGCTTTTTGAGGCCATCTCAAAGGCTGACTCAGTGCTCAGGAATGTCCTACACTCATGTAGAGACACAGCAAGATGAAAACCATTATTTCACAGAATGGTGGGGCTTGAAAGGGGCCTCCAGAGATCAGAGAAGAATAGGCCCTGGGGAGACCTTGTAGTGGCCTTCCAGTGCCTGAAGGGCTACAAGAAAGCTGGGGAGGGACTTTGCACAAGGGCTTGTAGTGATAGGAAAGATGCAATGGCTTTGAACTGGCTTTAGATTGGATATTAGGAAGAAATTCTTTACAGAGGGGGTGGTGAGACACTGGAACAGGTTGCCCAGGGAGGTTGTAGATGCCTCCTCCCTGGAAGTGTTTAAAACCAGGCTGGGTGAGGCCTTGAGCACTGCGGTCTAGTGTGAGGTGGCCCTGTGCATTGCAGGAGGGCTGGAACTAGATGATCTTTAAGGTCCCTTCCAACCCAAACCATAAGATTCTATGATCTAGTCCAAGCCTCCTGATAAAGCAGGTTCCCACCATCTTCCCAGTGAAAACAACATCTTTTACTATCAGATCTACTGCCCGAGAGTAAAATTCTACTGCAACTCTCTTATCTGATGCTTCTTGTTGCTCTTTAAGTGAGCATAAAATCATTCAGAAACCATCACCATTTACATCAATGAAGTGATTGCTCTCAAGCAGTGTTTGCATGATACTTACTTCAGCGATAGTGTTTCTGCATCAGCCATTAAGTCTTCCAAACACACATATATTTTGCTGTGTTGAATATAAAATGCTACTTACACAATCCCAAGATCCCTATCCCCCTGCTATCTGTGTGCATAAGTCTGGATGGATGGTTATACATGTGATATCCAACTGGAAAGACCCACAATGTGAATACCCAGCAGAAATGTTACAAACAAATACCCAGGTTCAAAGCAAGCATCAAAGGACAAACCTCTGGAACTCCCACAGAGTTCAGTTGAATGTTAGAGGAGGTGGTCTGTGCTTCCTAGAATTGTTTTGGTTGGAAAAGACCTCCAACATCAAAAAGTCAAACCAACACCAGCATGGCCATCAGACCACATCCCAAAGTGCCATGTCCACATTTTTCTTGAACACCTCCAGGGATGGTGACTCCACCACCTCCCTGTGCAGCCTGTTCCAATGCATGACCACTCTCTCAGCATAGATGTTTTTTATCTAATATCCAACCTAAACCTCCTCTGGCACAATTTCAGGTCATTTCCTCTCATTTTATCACCTGGTACTAGGGAGAAGAGGCCAACCCCCACCTGGGGTTTCAGGGAGTTGTAGAGGCTCCTGTTCTCCAGGCTGAACAACCCCAGTTCCCTCAGGTGCTCCTCACCAGACCTATTCTCCTGACCCTTCACCAGCCTTGTTATCCTTCTCTGGACATGCTCCAGTACCTCAATGTCCTTCTTGGAGTGAGGGCCCCAAACCTGGACCCAGAATTCAAGGTGCAGTCTCAGATCTCATTCTTAGGGTAACAAGTGCTTTTCCCTTGCTGTGTATAAAAACTGTAACCACATCACATGGGAATGGAGGTATGAGGCTACAAGCACCCTATGGAAGCATAGTCCATCAGCTCCTTATGTCTCTACAAGTGTAAAAATGTTAATTGAGGCTCAGTTTTCTTTCCTCGGGAGCTCCTTGAACCAAACAGCTCTTTGGAGCTGGGAAATACCAAGCTGGATTAGCACTTTCCCAACTTTTGAAAAGAATCAAATTAACATTTAATTAATAATGAAGCAGTTTTTTCCAATGTAGGAGAAAGCAGCACAAAGTCTGACTACTTGTGGACACCTCCTCACATGTTGCATGAGAAACTTTGAGTAGAATGGAATGGAATTGAATCGAATCAAATAGAACAGAATAAACCAAGTTGGAAGAGACCTTCAAGATTACTGCATCCAACCCATCATCCAACACCACCTAATCAACTAAACCATGGCATCAAGCACCCTACCAAGTCTCCTCCTAAACACCTCCAATGATGGTGCCTCCACCACCTCCCCAGGCAGCCCATTCCAATGGGCAATCACTCTCTCTGTGTACAATTTCCTCCTAATATCCAGTCTGAACCTGCCCTGGTGCAGCTTGAGACTGTGTCCTCTTGTTCTGGTGCTGGTTGCCTGGGTTCTTCCATTGAGCCAACCCTTTCAATTAGAGAATATAAAATGGTTGCATGTGTTGTGCTGCTCAGGAATGACATGAAAAGTGTCTTTTTTTTTTTTTTCTTTTCTGGGTGCTACTCTCTAGTTTGTGTAGTCGAGAGTCCAAATTATGGATGTATTCTAAAGAATTTCAGAGTATCATAGTACCAATCAGGGTTGGAAGGGACCACAAGGATCATCTAGCTCCAACCCCCCTGCTATGCAGGGATACCCCAACTAGATCAGGGGACAGAGCCTCATCCAGCCTGGGCTTAAACACCTCCAGGAACGGGGCCTCAACCACCTCCCTGGACAACCCATTCCAGGCCTTCACCACTCTTCTGGGGAAGAACTTCCTCCTCACATCCAGCCTGAATCTCCCCACCTCCAGCTTCATTCCATTCCCCATAGTCCTATCACTGCCTGATAGCCTGAGAAGTCCCTCCCCAGCCTTCCTGTAGGCCCCTTCAGATCTGGAGGCCACAATGAGGTCACCTCGGAGCCTTCTCTTCTCCAGACTGAACAGCCCCAACTCCTTCAGTCTGTCCTCGTAGGAGAGGTGCTCCAGCCCTCTGCTCATCCTCGTGGCCCTTCTCTGGACATCTTCCAGCACCTCCAGATCCCTCTTGTAATAGGGGCTCCAGAACTGGACGCAGTACTCCAGGTGGGGTCTCAGCAGAGCTGAGTAGAGGGGGAGAATCACCTCCCTTGACCTGCTGGCCACACTTCTCTTGATGCAGCCCAGGATCTGATTGGCTTTCCGGGCTGCAAGTGCACATTGAGAGCTCCTGTTGAGCTTCTCGTCCGCCAGCACCCCTAAGTCTCTCTCCTCAGGGCTGCTCTCCAGCCAGTCACTGCCCAGCCTGGATTTGTGCCTGGGGTTGCCTCGACCCAGATGCAGGACCCTGCACTTGGTCTTGTTGAAGCTCAGGAGGTTGGCTTGAGCCCACCTCTCCAGCCTGTCAAGGTCCCTCTGGATGGCATCCCTTCCCCAGCGTGTCTGCTGCACACACAGCTTGGTGTCATCAGCAAACTTGCTGAGGGTGCACTCAATGCCACTGTCCATGGCACCCACAAAGATGTTGAACAAGACAGGTCCCAGGACTGATCCCTGAGGGACTCTGCTTGTCACTGGCCTCCACTGGGACATGGACCCATTGACAGCCACTCTTTGGGAGCAGCCAACAAGCCAGTCCTTTTTTATTAATTCATCTATTTAAGCAGGGCTTTTGACTTTTATCATGATTTTGCACAAAAATCCTCTTGTCTTTCTTGAGCATCTCTCATTCCCTTCTAAGATCTTCAGCTCATTCTCCAACGTTCACTTTGATTCCGGAGGATGAATCGCGCCTCATGTGACAACTGGAAGCTGCCACAGCAAGGAACTTTGAAACATGAGCTCAACTCTTTTTTTTTCCCCCTTGGAGAATGGGAGAGCAGACAATGCTTACACACACAAAACCCAGCAAGTATATTATGCAAATCATGTTCAGACAGGGAAACAGAGAAAGGAGAAGAAAAAAAACCCAAACACCAAACAACTCTGAAGGCACAATGAGCAGCACGTTTCAACCAGAATTAGTTGCTGATAACCTCAATAAATTATTTTTACTTCTGAATTCGTATCCTTTGCTTTGAGGGCTGACAAAGGCCTTTTCAGCAGTTCCTCATTCCTGTAAAGGAACAACAAAGTCTAAAGGAGAACTGACAATAGCTTTCATCTGTCCTTTCTTGTGGCTGATGTTACAGTAGCATCTGCAAGCCAGGATTCAGTGCACAGAATCTCAAGCTCTAGGCCATATGCCACTAAGTTCAGAATCAGTTTGGTCGGAAAAGGCTCTTAAGACTATGAAGTCCAATTGTTAACCCAGTGATGCCAGGTCACCACTAAACCATGGCCCTCAGCACCACATCTATACACCTTTGACACCCCTCCAGGGATGAGGACTTCACCACTGCCCCGGGCAGCCTGTTAGAGTCCTTGACAATGCTTTTTGGGGCAGAAATTCTTCCTCACATCCAACCTAAACCTCCCCTGGTGCAACTTGGGGTCATCTCCTTATGTCCTGTCACTTGTTCCATGGAAGGGAATACCAACCCTCACCTGGTCCTAACCTCCTTTCAGGGAGCTGTAGATAGCCAGAAGGTCTCCTCCCTTCTTCTTTTTCTCCAGGCTGAACAATCCCAGTTCCCTCAGCTGCTTCTCACAAAACATGTGCTCTAGACACTCAACACCTGTGTTGCACTTCACCCAGCATAAATGTATTTCTGTAATAAATAAAAAGTAATTTTTATTATTTGGGATGAGGGAGTAGGGTCTGTTCATTCTGAAGAAGAGAAGGCTCTGGGGAGACCATATAGTGGCTTTCCAGCACCTGAAGGGGGTTACAAAAACACTGGGGAGGGACTTTTGTCAAGGGCTGGTAGTGCTAGGATGAGGGAAAATGGCTTTGTGCTGGAAGAGGGGAAATTTAGACAGGAGATTAAGAAGAAATTCTTTATAGTGAGGGTGATGAGACACTGGAACAGGTTGCCCAGGGAGGTTGTGCATGCTTTATCCCTGGAAGTGTTCAAGGCCAGGTTGGATGAGACCTCAAGCAAACCTGGTCTAGTGAAAGGTCTCCTACCCACGACAAGGGGGTTGCAACTAGACAATCCTTAATGTGTCTTCCAGTCCAAACCATTCTATGATTCCATTCTGTAATTCATTCCCACCATGGAAAGATGCATGGAAATCCCTCTGTGATGTTTCTCTCTTCATTAACATGCCTAACTCTATCAAATCAAGAGAAGAAAAGTAAAGTCCCTATCATGAGATCTAAAGACATTTAAAGTTTCTTTTTATTGTGGCTGTGGGGAGCAAAGTTGCCTTGTCTTCAATATGCTACAGGATATTGCCTCAAACTATCTTATCAAAGAGCTAAGTTGAGCACAGACAATTTAACAACTGTCCAAAATATCTTTCTCGCTGGCAAATACCACAGAGTGATCTGTTAAATTTAACTCTGTTGCATCAAAATGTGTTTTTGAACATTATTTTGGGTCCATGAAACACTGCAAAAGTTGCTTTAGCCAACCAAAAAAAACCCACAAAACAACACCAAAACCAACCCAAAACCCTTAAAGAAAATAACTCCATGTTACCTTCTTCTGGCCCAGTTCTCAAGCAAAGAGGAAAACCACACTCAGTGGATGAAAGTTTGTAGATACTACCTCTCCATGATGGAAGGTTATCTGGATTGTGACGTCTCTGCCATCTGCACGTCAATTCCAAACAAAGAGAAGCCTACTCCAAAGTGTCCTGGAGATAATCACTTCTGCTTCATTCTGATGAAAGGCAGTTGTCTATCACACCCAGAGCTGCCATGGACACACAAGCATGTGTGTCCACACACGGGGGTTGGAGCTAGATGATCAATAAGGTCCCTTCCAACCCA